>VZUI01030113.1:0-45003 GCA_013401135.1 Cettia cetti | reverse complement strand
TCACTCAGCCAATCAACAAGGGGAAAAGACAGAACTTTCCAGCTAAACTTCCTAATACAGAAATGCCCACTCAAGAGAACTACTACAGAACAAAACCAGGGCTCAGCCTGAACCCCACCTGAGCTTCACCAGTTGCACCCCACTGGTTCTGGGGCAGCCACGGTGAGGGAGCTGCTCCTCCACACCCAAAGGAAAGCTGAGCTCAGATCAGCTCCTCATTCCCCAGCCAAGATCAACACAATTCCATTCCAATGGGTCCAGGAGGATTAATTGCACAACGTTCGTTAAGCACTAAGTGCTATTATTACCCAAACCGCTCGAGTGGGGTTAGATTCCTCTTTGAGAGAAGTGCTTAGAGGCCAATATGTCCAAAGGATTAAAAGTCCCTTCAAAATCAGCATAAAAATAAGAGGGATTTGAGACGCCTCGCTGTGTCCCTCAGTGGTGTTCATACGTCACTGGCCTGGCTGTTCCCACACCCAGCACCTCTCAGCTGCCTACTGCAGCGGGTAACACTTTCAAGGGAAGGAAAAACATCAAATCTTAGCTGTCAAGTCTTCTTCTTGCCAACCAGCAAAAACTTAACAGGGAAAAAGCCTTCAGCTCAGCAAACTGGCCTTCAGCTCCTCCACAGAGCAACAGCACAAGTGCCCTGCCCTGCTCATCTGTCCCTGAGCAGCTCTGGCACAGCAAGGTCCCAGCAAGAGCAACTGCATCCCAAAGTCCCTGACACCTGCAAGGACACTGAGCCAGCCAGGAGCAGCAGATGCCACACCAGCTGCAGCAGAGAGAAATTAAACTGTGTGCACACAGACAGGGCTAACAGGGAATCAAACAATGCTCTGCTCCTGCCATTCAAACTCAGCAGAGACCTGCCCAGGCTCCTCTGATGGTGTTTGATCCATCTCCTCACACTGGAATATAAAGGCAGAGTGACCTCTGCTGCAAGGCTGGAGAGAGACTTGGGATGAGAGATGGAGGGACAGCACGCAGGGAACGGCTCCCAGTGCCAGAGGGCAGGGCTGGATGAGAGACTGGGAAGGAATTGTGCCCTGGGAGGGTGGGCAGGCCCTGGCACAGGGTGCCCACAGAAGTTGTGGCTGCCCCTGCATCCCTGGCAGTGACCAAGGCCAGGCTGGACAGGGCTTGGAGCAGCTGAAAGGCATCCCTGTCCTGTCCCTTTAAGGTCCCTTCCAGCCCAAAGCATTCTGAGATTCTGTGCCAGCCCTTCTAAGACAGACCCCAAAGGCATGTGCAGGCTTGGGACACCTGCACCTCAGAGTGGCTGAGAGCCAGAAGATGCTGGTGCAGGTTGCAGGGCCACAGCCACACACACAGAGCTGCAAGTGCCTGGAACCCAACACCTCCCTGCCCTGGCTCTGTCCTGCCTTTCTGCAGCTTTTCTCTGCAAACAGCTTGTCCAGCATGGTCTAATCTCAGCTGAGACCTCCCTGCCCTGCTAAACTGTGTCCTTACAGGATTTCTGGATGAGAGCTGAAAAGGTGCTGCATTCCTCCTCCCTCTAATACAGCTGTTCAAGGCACACTCTGCTGCTGTCACCTAGCACAGCCCAAGCCTTATTTTTCCCATTTCGCCAAATCCAGCACCAGCAGTCATATAAGATTATTTTCTCAGAGATCACTTGTCAATAACAGCAAAATGGCTGCTTCCAAATGGGTTTTGCAGAAAATTACACTGGAAATAGGACATGCCCACCCAGATCTGCTATTGAGCTGTTTGAGGGAAGAGAGGAAGCAACTGAACTGAGCAAGGTGCCAAGCTCCAGAGCTCCAGCATTTTCTCTTAAGTTCTTTAAATCAACTTCCACCATCTGGAGCACCCAGAGCTTCCTTTAAAGGCCCAGAAAATTGCACATGTTCAACATCAAAACAGTCTTACAAACACCAGCCAGCTTTGGGGATGAGAGGGGGGTTACTCATCTCTGTCACTGCCAGGAGTTCCAGCTGTGGAGACAGGAGTGAGCAGCAGAGATGTGCAGAACTCCTAAAGCCACAGAACTGGGGTCCTGCACCATGTGGGGAACTGGGAGAAGGTGTGGTCACCCAGTACTGGGTGCTGGTCATGCCAAGCTTCTGACACTTGGGAAAGAGAAAATACCAGAGACCAAGGCTGCACACTTTTCCACCCCTGCTGCAGGAGAGCAGAGACTCCACAACACTGCAAAGCCTTTTTCCAGCACTGGCTGCACTGCTAGGACAGAGGCAGCAGAGCAATCTGGGCCAAAAGAAAGGACAAATGGTTAAGCAAGAAACTGGGAGCATCCCAGAACCACAGAACTGTTCAGACTGGGAAACCCCTCTGAGATCAACCATTCCCCAGCTCTGAGCCTTGTCCCCAAGTGCCACATCCATAGGGCTGTAAAACCCCTCCTGGGATGGGGACTCCACCCCTGCCCTGGGCAACTGTGCTAGGAACTGACAACACTTTCAGTGAGAAATTTTCCCAAATCCACCCTGAGCCTCCCCTGGCCCAGCCTGAGGCCGTTCCCTCTCCTCCTGTCCCTGTGCCCTGGGAGCAGAGCCCGACCCCCCCGGCTGTCCCCTCCTGGCAGGGAGTTGTGCAGAGCCACAAGGGCCCCCCTGAGCCTCCTTTTCTCCAGGCTGAGCCCCTTTCCCAGCTCCCTCAGCGGCTCCTGGAGCTCCAGCCCCTTCCCAGCTCTGATCCCTTCCCTGAATACACTCCAGCTCCTCAATGTCCTCTCTGCAGTGAGGGTCCAGAACTGACCCCAGGACTCGGGTGTGACCTCAGCAATGCCAGCACAGGGGGACAGGCACATCCTTACTGCAAAGTTTCAAATTAAACATGTGAAAAACTGTGATCAAAGCCAGCCTGAGGGTCCCCAGCCCTGTTCCCACACTGCAGCTCCTGCTGAGCCTCCCTTATGGAAGCCCAGGCCAGCTCCACTTTTCCATCAGCTTTGCCACAACGTCCCTGTGGCCCTGCCAAGGCAATGGTGCTTGAATCCAATCCTTCTGATGGCCCAAGTCTGGAGCTTTGGGTGCCAGGAGTCCCTATGAACACATTCCCCCCTTGCTTTGAAGGGCTGTGAATCGTGACCAATAACTCTAAGTGGACATTTGGATACAGCACCTTCCAAACAATCCAGTGTTTGATGGACCTGCTGCTCCCCACCCCTGTGTACCTTCAAATACTAAAGCTGAACAAACCAATCTATTTATTATTTCCACAGTCTAATATGCAAAGGATTCCTTCAATTATAAGTAGGGTCACAATAATCAGCTCAGCTCCCAACTAAAGGAAAGAACATCTCATCTGAAGGCTGCGTATGAGTTAATCCCACTCTAGATGATAAATTGTAGATGACTAGAAGCTTGCAAACTTCACTGAAATTAAGTGTCACTTTTATAGATGTGAATTAAGCTTTTAAACAACCTTTGGGGTGAAATGAGTGTTATCAGGCAGTAACACCAGGCTGAGGAACATGTGGTGATTGCTCACCCTGACAGGCCAACTGGAGTTTAATAGAGCACAGAGCGACATGGAACTGGAGAGACGGACAACTCTTGATTGTTCTAGAGGCTGGGGCAGGACTGTGCTCAGCTCTTTGAAACCACACTGCAGCATTTCCACTCCATCCTGGAAATAAAAGTGTAAAAGTCCTTTCCCTGAAACTCAACTCCTGGAGGGACCCAGCTGAACTCTCAGCACTGAGCCAGGACACTGCTGTCTGTATTCCCAGGGCACATTTCAGTATCCAGGTGCTCAGGGTGTGTGGTTTATCAGTGCCAGACACACATCCAGTCTTTCCAAGCTCCTGGACACGGATGAATTATGTCCATAACTGAGCAATTCTGTTATTTTTGAGAGCAGAGCAGATCAGCTGTATTTCTACAAGCACAAGTGTCCCTATCAGGAGTTATGTCATGCCCCCTGCACTCTCTGAACAACTCTAAGAGCCATGCTGAGCAGCCTTCAGGGATTGCAGGCTATCCCCAGGAGGAAAATGTCCCAAATAAAACCCACACATACTCAGTCCTTGAGTAGAAAAAACTTCCAAGGTCATCAAATCCCAGCTGTTCCCGATCCCCACCTAATCCCCAGCTCAGAGCCCTGAGTGCCACATCCAGCCCTTCCTTGGACACCTCCAGGAATGGGGAATCCAAACGTCCCTGGGCAGCCCCTGCCAATGCTGAGCACCCTTTCCATGGGGAAATTCCTGCTGCTGTCCACCCTGAGCCTCCCCTGGCCCAGCCTGAGGCCGTTCCCTCTCCTCCTGTCCCTGTGCCCTGGGAGCAGAGCCCGACCCCCCCGGCTGTCCCCTCCTGGCAGGGAGTTGTGCAGAGCCACAAGGGCCCCCCTGAGCCTCCTTTTCTCCAGGCTGAGCCCCTTTCCCAGCTCTCTCAGCTGCTCCTGGGGCTCCGGACCCTTCCCAGCTCCGTTCCCTTCCCTGGACATGCTCCAGCCCCTCAGGGTCTGCATTGTCCTGAGGGGCCCAGGTCTGACCCCAGGACTGGAGGTGCCCCAGCAGTGCCAGCACAGGGGACAATCCCTGCCTGGCTGACACCTCCCAGTTCAGATCTCTGCACCACCAAAAGTTTGCTTTGACCCAAAATCCCAAAGTGAAAGATTCAATACCAAAAGAAAGACGGAGATTCGTGCTTGAAAAAGCTCCAAAAACCACAGGGAAAAGACTGAGCCATCCTTCTCCAGGAGTGCTGGCACTAGGAGCTGGGGAAAGCCTCTCCAAGGCCTCTTTGTGCCTCCCAGAGGGCTGCCCTGAGCGGAGCAAATTACAGCTGACACCTCTTGTGGGGCTATCCAGCACTCTTCGGCAATGAAATTACTGCTGAGGCAATGATTATCTGCTAGAGCTGCAGCTCAGGGCAGTCTCACACTAGTAGAAGGTTTACATGGAAAGAATTCCCAATTTCCTGCAGTTCTGAAGGAGGGCAGTTTAACAGGGCCAGAGCTGAAGGTCAGTGATACAGCAGGATCCATCCTCACCACCTGTAAGGACCATTTTCCACATTGAAACACAACTGCTGTGCTTGAGTCACCACCCAAAAGACAAAGAATACTTGAAAATTAAAGTTAACAGTAATAATAATAGTAATAATAATAACAACAAGAAGAAATGCCCCTGGTGAGGCACCTGTTCAGATTGTAACAGTATTTTATACAAATCTAGAAAGAAGGGGACTCTTGGAAGTGGAATTTTTCAGATTGCCCAAGCATGACAAGAGACACCTCCAGGTTAATTCCTAGAACTGCTCAACTTTGAAGAAATTATTACCAGATCCACCAAGACCTATTTTAGATTATCTCTTTGTTTGAAAAAAGGCTCTTAAAAAGTACAAAAGGCTCGTGATTTGGCAAGGATTTCTCCCATGAGCTAAAAGCAGGAGTGGGACAGGAGCAGGGATTGCAGGACTGTCCCTTGTTTGTACAAACCCTGTCTCTCCCAAAGGGATGGGAGGTTTGGCTCTCAGCTGCCTCAGATCCCTCTCATTGTATATAACACAAACATCTTGAACACTTCTAAGACACAGTAAAAGCCTCCTGGGGGTAGTGAAAGGGATTCAGCTGCTGCACAGGCAACCCAGAGACAACCTAGAGCCAGGAAAATGAGACTGGCAAAGTTCAGGGGCGGGAACGCCAGGAGCTACCACAAATTCCAGCCTCCACAGCTGACCACAAGAGACCTCAAGGATTCAGAAAACCTGGCTTTTTCCTTAGACACAGATGTCTATTTTAATCCAAAAGCACCTTTCCCTCTGAAGCACAGGAATATAAAACCTCCCATAGCTAAAGGCATCATTTCCTGTCAAATGATGCCTTTGCCAGAAACAGCCTCAGAGACTACAGATACTCTCACCTGTATCAACACCAGAGAGAATGCAGCAGAGCCTTCTGTATCTCGCCCCTTTGTCCAAAAGCATCACCAAGCCAGAGCATTCCCAAAAAGGGATCATGGACTGGTTTGGGTTGGAAGGGACCTCAAAGACCAACCAATCCAACTGCTGAGTCAGCCATTCCCATAGGGAATGCCTTCCCACTCCCAGAGGGCCAGGCTAAATGGGATATTGGGCAGGAATTGTTCCCTGGGAGGGTGGGCAGGCTCTGGCACAGGGTGCCCAGAGCAGCTGTGGCTGCCCCTGGATTCCTGGCAGTGCCCAAGGCCAGGCTGGACACTGGGACTGGGAGCAGCCTGGGATAGTGGAAGGTGTCCCTGCCATGGCAGGGGGTGGGATGAGATGAGTTTTAAGATCCTTTCCAACAAAAACCAGTCTGGGATTCTGCAATTCCTTAGTCACAGAAAAACTCAAGAAATCTGCAAGCACTTGGCATTTTTAAGAGCAGTACCTCAGGGTCAGCTTTGGCTGAAGTCTGAAACGGGAGATTCCACCTGCACAAATCTCCTCCTGAACCACCCAGAACAAACCCAAAAGGTAACAGACAGAATTGCTGACTGCTATGAGCTGCATCTCTTTTCCATTCTGTTTTCCTGAGACACTTTTCAGTCATTCAGAGCACATTACCTTCTCCACATTTCCATTTGTCTGAACTGTCCCCTTCTGTGCGGTGTCACATTATGAAGAAAGCACAGAAAAATTTACCCTTGCATGAACATATCCTGTTCTTTGTTCCAGCTTAGACTTAATTTCAAAGCCCTGCCAAAACCTAAAACAAACCAAAAAAAAAGATGCACTTCAATTTTTATTTTCCTCTGTTACACATGAGGTTATTCTACCAGCTCTGGTAACACATAAGAGAAGGATCAGCCCCCTAAATGTGATTTTCCTGTATCCTCTGCTCCTGCTCAAATGCTACAGCTGTGCCAGCACATCAGAATTGCAGTCAGCTCTCCACCAGCTCCTGACAGCTGTCACACAGTGGGGCTTAAGCATCTTCTGCTGCCTGGACTCCTTCCTTTTACCTGTGTGTTTGCCCTTTACTTACAGACATTTCCTAAGGAATTGATCAAATCTTCGCTGTGCCTGGGTTTGGTCACTGTTATTTATTCTGCTCACCATGAGCAATTTGTTAGTTAGCAAAGTTATTTTTAATCTGCCCATGGCCAGTATTGGATTTCTGTGGCACAATCTGGGGACTGCACCAGTGTCACGTGAGGGAGCAGTACCGTCACAAGGGGGATGCAATGACCACCATGGAGTCGGAGTGGGAAAAGCGAAGTTTAATTTTTCTTTTAGCTTATGTAGATTTCTAGAGAAGAGAACACATTGGAAGATTGAGGTTCAACCTCTTCAATCCCACTGGTCCTAGAAAGTGTTTATCAATTGTCCTTTCTACAGAAAGGAATGTAAACAAGATAAAGAATTCTGAAAACATTGCTTTATTTACATGAAAGTATGTGAAAAAGTTCTGACTCCAACTAGAAGGCTGGAAAGCAAGACGACATCACCAGTCCCGGAGTCAGCTGTGGGCTGCTAGTGCCACCTGGAGTTAAACAGCTCTCCCAAAGCCTGCCAGATCCCAAACTCTGGGATCTCTGTCATGTGTCTGTGCCATGGCTTGGGATCCCATTTCCACAGGCTGGACACTCCACAGGCTCAGCACAGAGAGCCAGGCTGAGCTGGGCACGAGAGCTGCAGGAACTGGGTACCTCATCCCAAGAAGGGCCAGCAAAAGCCATCAAAGCTTTTAAAAACGTCAGCACCAGGTTGGTGGGCACTTGAAAACCCAGCCTTCAGTATTTTCCTGTAGTCAGCCTCTTGCCTGCCCTTCTTCACTAAAAGCCACAGGCCAAAGCACAGCCTTAGCTGCAGCACAAAGTCAGAGCGCAACAGTTTAAGTGGCTGCTGAAGCCCAGACTATTTCAAATAAGAGCTGTCTATTAATGCACCACTTGTCTTTGGAGAAAAATAAAATAGAGGTGTGCTGGGCACCCTGGGGCTAAATTGTAGCCTTCTTTAACCAGTAAGGACAGAACCAACTGAACTGCAGCAAAACTGTCCTTATGGGACAGAATAATTTATCCAATGTCAGCAGAGTCAGCCTTCGGCATCATTAACCCATTGCCACGGTGCTGCCAGGCAGGGAAAGCAGGGATTTGTTTGGTCCTGTTACAGCAGGAGAGAGAGCACAGCAAAGAGCATGGCAGAAACAGTGTAAGCAGCTCCAGAAATCCTGGAATCATGGAATGGTCTGACCTGAAGGGATCTAAAGCCCATCCAGTGCCAGCCCTGCCATAGGCAGGGACACCTCCCACTGTCCCAGCTGCTCCCAGTCCCAGTGTCCAGCCTGGCCTTGGGCACTGCCAGGGATGCAGGGGCAGCCACAGCTGCTCTGGGCACCTGTGCCAGGGCCTGCCCACCCTGCCAGGGAACAATTCCTGCCCAATCTCCCATCCAGCCCTGCCCTCTGGCACTGGGAAGCCATTCCCCATTGGAGCCTCCTCAGCAAACACTCAGCTCTCAGGGCTTTGGGCTCATTGCTCCTGTTCCATTCCTGCCCCATTGAGGGAAGTACATCAGAGCCGACCTGGGGCTGCTGAACAACCCCTGTGACATGACAGGGCTGATGGAGGTGGCCAGCACTGAGACACATCATGTCTGAGCTCCAAATAGCTCAGGCAGGCACTGAACAATCCCTCTCCTAGCTGCCAGCATCCAGCAGGACATGGTTGGCTTCAGTCAGACCATCAGCGTCAATAAAACACTTGGCAAATCCAGGAGCAGCTGTGACTAATGATAGCACCAACCCCAGGAGAGCACAAAGTCATGGTCAGTCCCTGAGTCATGAACAGCCTGACTGGAAGAGACCACAGGAATCATCCAGTGCAGCCCCTGCCCCTGCACAGACACCCCAACAAGCCCACCCTGTGCATCCCTGGGAGCTCCTGGAGCTCTGGCAGCCTCAGGCTGTGCCCATTCCCTGGGGAGCCTGGGCAGTGCCAGCACCCTCTGAGAAGAACCTTTCCCACAATCCAACTTGACCCTCCCTGACACGCAGAAGGGTGTTTTGATTTTTTGTTTGTTTTACAGAAAAAGAAAACCCCACTGTGTTTTTCTACTTTCATCTTTCCGATTGAAAGAGCAGCTTGAGACTCTCTCTAAAGCTCACCATGGATTTAAATGCACTTTCTGAGAAATCAGGAACACTGGAAAGGCTCATGAGTCCTTCACTCTATACCAAATCCTCCTGGCACCCAGGCCAAGCAAAAGCAACTTTCAGCCCAAAAGTGGTTGTGTCAGAAATTTACAAGCAACCCCAAAATTGGGCTGTATTTTAAGCACCACAGGAAATGAAAACATGGAAAGTTTGTTTCCATTTTCAGTTTATTTCATTTCTTTCAGGCTACCTGAACACGCAGAATGACTGAAGCACTACCAAGAGCACTGCAAACCAACACACAACCACTGCCAGCCTCTCCCCCACTGCACTGGGCACTCACCAAAGCCTCAGTGCTGTGGTGGTGTTTCAGACAGGGCTGGGCACTGATGGAAATGGAATTGTGGTGTCTTGGGCTGGGACTTTCAAAAGCAGCTTTTGCTGAGTACCTGTTATCAAGGTATCTACAAGCAGGCAGCTTCAAGGGCTCACACATCTGCAACCCAATGGGGAGGCTAAATTTAGTCAATATTCAATGCCAGGGCTAAAATAAAAACCTTTGCTTAAGCACTGTTCCCTTTACCTGCAGGAAGGTAAATTGCTTTGAAGGTGAATCCACAGTGAGCACCACCATGGTCTAAGGAGATGCTTCGCCAAGGAAAACCTCTGTTATGCAACTGCAGTATCAAAGAACAGCTCTCCCTGAAGCACTAATACTCATTTTCCTTCTCCTGGGCTAATTATGCCCTCAGGGATACTCTTGAAAAGACACTGAGCCTACAGCCAAAGAAACCAGTTGTTGCAAAATAAATGAGATAATCTTTCAACTACACTGCACTTGTTATTTTAGGGGGAATGGTGCTGAGGAAAGAAGGGAATTGTTTTATTTTTGTAGCCATGAAGCCTTCGTGGTGTGCTATTTACAGGAAAAAATGTTATATGACATTAAAAAAACCACAATGCAGCTTCTCTTTTTCACAGCTGAGTGATCACTGAAGAGTTTGGTGAGCAGCAGAGGAGGGAGAGCTGGGAGAGGCAGCTGGGCTGTACGGACACAACAGTTTGGAGTCTTTGAAAGTGCAGCTTTATGTAAGCAGATCCTACCAGTGGCTCCAATACTGGCACTACCATAAGCACTGCAGGAAGGGAGAAATGTGGACCCACTTACCTGGATAATGAATTCCTGTCCCTGGAGAATCACAAGGAAATCAGAGCTCTCTGGGGAGCCTGCTTTGAGTCAAAAGAATTATGGGAGGAAGGTGACCTTCCTTCCAGCACTGCTTTATTTTCCAAATGGCCACTTTGTACAAGAGCACAGTTCCATTTGCACCCAAACCAGCTAAGACTGAACCAAGGGGAAATGCTCCAACCACCACAGAGAGCACAGGGCCAGCACAGAGCACTGCCCCCACACCCTGTTTTCTTTAGTAGTAACAAAATAAATGCATAAATAAAAATGAAAGGCTGCCACCTTAAACACAAAACTAAGTAAAATATAAACAAAACACAGTCAAATGCATGACAAACAAAACCAAAGTAACTGCCACCACACCACAGCCTTAAGGACAGGCTGTAGAGATGGACTGGTCCAAGGCCTGCACTGGTCCCAGCCAGCAGCAGCTCCCTGAGGGCCACGAGGAGTAGGCAAAGCCACTCCTTGCTGAGCCCTTGGGTCACCCCTCACACCACACAGTTAAAGAATGGCTCTTTGCTTCCCAGCTGTACTAAGGCTGATGCAAACCCAGTGACCAAGGCTGGCAGCCACGGGCTGGGCAGAGCACTCCAGGCACTGCAAAGCTCAGGCCAAAGAGCAGCTGAGCTCTGGGAGCAGCAGGGCTGGGTGCACAGCTGGACTCCCCCAGGACATGTCAGACTCCAGAGTTCAGCTCTCAGTGACACAGGGGCATTCTCAGGAGCTTCAGGAGAGAAGCCCAGCTCAGTGGGAGAGTCCCCATCTCCGGAAGTGCTGAATAAATGTGAGGATGTGGCACCTGAGGTTACGCTTTAGTGCTGAACATGGGGCTGGTGCTGTGTTGGTGGTTGAACTTGATGATCTTAAAGACCTTCTCCAACCTTAATAATGTCATTATAATACTGATTTAGCAGCAAACCAGGCACACTCCACCTCAAGAGAGAAAAGAAATCAGACTAAACTCCCTTCAGTCTCCATGTGAGCAGCAAAAGGAAGCTCCCATCCTCTCCTCCTGGCTCTGCCATTCCCAGCTGAGGCTCTTGAACTGCAGGGCTCAGGCTAGCTCTCCTCAGGCTGGTCCTTTGTTTTAAAAAAAGACATTAAATCCACTCCAACTGCTCTCATTGGAGAGCTGTTGATCTAGACATCTAGTGGATGGTTAAAACTAGTTTGAACTACTTCCTTTTCTGGAAACAGTGTTTTAGCAACAAATCAGAGTTTGAAACTAAGATAAAAGTAAGGGACTAAGATGCAAAACAGACGCAAAGCCGATCTTTAAATATTCCCTGACAAACCTACATTGTGGGAGCTGCAGAGTGTGGGACCACTGGCATCTCTCAAGCTGCCCCAACAGGTACATCAAACCCTGGGAGCTCCAGGCTCCAGCTGCATGAGGAGCTGCCCAGGAGCCAGCAGTGTCCTGGAGGCATCAGGAAGAGCATTCCCAGCAAGTTAGGGAGTGATCCTGCCCCTCTGCTCAGCCCAGGTGAGGCACCTCTGCAGTGCTGTGCCTCGGCTCCACAGCTCAAGAAAGACCAGGAGCTATTGGAGAGGGTCCAGTGGAGGCCACAAGGATGATTTGGGGTCTGGAGCATCTCCCTGGTCAGGAGAGACTGTGGGAGCTGGGCCTGGTCAGTCTGGAGAAGGGCAGGCTGAGATGGATCCCACCAATCCATAAAATATCCCCAGGGGGTATCAGAGGATGGTGCCAGTGACAGGATGAGGAGCAATGGCCATGAACTGAACCACAACAAATTCCACCTCCACATGAGGAAGAGCCTCTTTGCACAGAGTGTCAGAGCTCCAGGACAGCTGCCCAGGGCAGGCCCAGAGTCTCCCTCTATGGTCACATCCCAAACCCCCTCAGACACATTCCCGTGCCACCTGCTCTGGCGGACCCTGCCTTGGTGCTGTTGGACTGGGTGACCTCAGAGGCCCCTCCAGCCCCAGCCACTCCGTGTGTCCTGTCTGTGGTTCGGGCGTGCCACGAGGGCCCAGGGCAGCCCCTCTCCCACTGCTCTGCTCAAAGGCAGCACCAAGATCCTGAGCTGTGCCCCACCTTGTTTTGTGAGTGCCTCCCTCAGGGCCGGGGTGATCATCTCTCTCCTCTCAGCCTCCTCCTTCCTCCCAGCTCCAGCAGCTCCTTCCTCCAGCTCCTGCTCTCTCTGTTGGAAGACAGGGAATTACAACCAGTTAGAGCCAGGCATCACCTCAAACACTGGGGCACACCTGCTAGAGTGAACCGAGCCAAGTGCCAGTTTTCCTGCTTCCGTGTTGTCCTGCATCTCATCCCTCTTCCCATCAGTAACTTAGGACAGTAAACTGGAAAAGGAATGAGCCCCAGCACACCAGATTTGTCCCACTGACACAGCAATAAAATTCCCAAAGATATTTTAACAACCAGGGTGTGAAATCTCATCCAAGAGTGACTCCAGGTTTTAGGACCAAATGTTTCACGAGTACACAATAACCCCACAATAACCAAACCAGTCTGTACCTGGAGTGCCACTGCTCGGGAGAGCTCAGGGAGAACCCCCAGGAGCTCACAGAGCAGAGGAGCCCTGAAGCAGCAGCCACCTGCACCACCAAAATTCAGCCACAACAAAGGCGTGCAGGAGAAGGCTGCTCCCCCTGTCCCACAGCCCCCTCCAGCAGCAGCCCATGAAAGTCTGGCTTCCAGCTACCTCCACACACAGCTAAGCCCTGGGCAGAAGTTCCAGATATTGAGATAAAGTCATAGGCAGGAGAAGCAAACCCTGGCACGTAGCAAGTGGTGACTCCCCTGCTGTGTGAGTGTCACTGCTGAGACTTTATGGGTATTTATAGTTTCATGTCTGCACAAAGAAGCATCAAAGTGGAAATAATTACTTGGGTATTTCATGCAACTTGTAATCTGTCAGTCTTTTATGGCTTTTATTGAAGAAGTTATGGATAAACAACAAACAAATACCAGCAGAGGACATTTTGTCTTGACAACACAGAGGCTATTTCATATCCAAACCTCTTTTGTGCCAAAGCCATGGAAAAGTTAATGGAAATGCTTCCAGTTTGAGTTTCCCCACCAACTGTCAGTTTCTCTAAGGAAACCAGTGCTTCTGACTCGCCAAACTGCTCCTCAGAAACAGGGAGAGGAGTCTGGCTGCTCCTGCACATAAACAGACTGCTTCTGACCTGAGCAACAGCTCAGAAAATAAAAGGTGCCTCCAAAGAAAAATAAATTTAAATATTAAATCACACACACACACAGAGGTTCAAGTACAAAACAGAATTCCTAATAAACACTTGAAAAGGAAATAGGAGAGTAAAACATTCAGGGACAGAGATTATTACCTTCCCTACTCGTTTTGGATAAAACTGTGCTCACAGTCTCAGGGATATTGTGCAGAAACATATTTTTCAACAACCAATAACCACAACGTGGTCCGTTCTGAAGGAGAAAACTGTATCCACCTTCTACTTCCTTCCACTCAGCTTCCTGAGCCTTTAGGCAGGACTTCATTGGTTTCTGTAACACATCAAAACTCCCCTGGAAGCCTACATCTAATAATTAATTGTCATTTAGTGGGTTTTAAAGCTCATTTCTTCAGCCTTGATCTTAATTTATCAGCAAGACTCTTCAACAGTAAAATATTAATATTGCTGGGAAAGCTTCATGCATAAGGAAGGAGATAACAGATAAAAACTTCATCTTCCAAGTGTTAAGTAAAGAGCTTGTCCTGCCATAAGCCATCAGCTAACCCAGGCTCCAGGCAAGGCCCTAACATAGCACAGACTGAGAGCTGGGCTGGAGGAAGGAGGCCCTGCCCAAGCAGGGGAGTGGAACTGGAAGAGCTTTAGGGTCCCTTCCCACCCAAATCACTCCCCGATCCTGTGATTTGGGAGCCCCTCGAAGTCCTGAGCAGGATTTAAATGTGGACACCACCTGGCCTGCTCTCTACCATCTCAGGCCAGGTCAATCCTCCCAGGACTAAATCTCCACTATGGAGCATATCCTAATACTAAAAATGCAGCAACTGATTTAATTAAAATGAGAGACCCCATCCAAGAGAGCCTCCAAACACAAAGAAAGTCCTTCTGCATGGAAATCATTTGCATTTCTACCTCCCTGTCACTGCAGCCCCTGAGAAAAGCACCTCAATAGAAAAACATCCAATTCCTCCCTGGCAGGGCAGAAATACAGTTAATTTTCCCCTCATAGAGAGGATCACAATTGTCCCTGCCCACACCCTGATGTGAGAGCCTGCAAACAAAACCATGCTTTGTTTTTGTCTGCCCTCTAACAACTGACCTGTTCACTTTGGCAGGGGATTGGCTGCACACAGTCCTGGTGGGAAATGGAATTCACTGCACAGGGATTTTTACTTATTTGCTTAATAAACCTTTCAGATCTGTTATTGAGGGTTGGAAAGGAGAGAAAAAGTTAAATTTGCACAGAGCAAACTTCTCCAGTTGTAGTTATTCAGTAGAAAGCCCTGCAGTAAATCCAAGGCAAATCACTGTCTTTGCATAACAAATCAAGCAAGCAGTGACAAGAGCCAGCTTTTCAAGCCCTTGAAATACTTCACTGCCAAACACTGGAGGTGCAGCTCACAAAGGAGTGAGCCCAGAAATGAGGAAAACCTCTGGATACACCCCAATTCCTTGGAAGGCTCAGCACAGTTCTGCTGCAGGCTGGAGCGGTTTGGTTGTGAATAAAGGCAGCCAAACCTCAGGTATGATCCCCTTCTCCGCAGCTGACAGGAAAAGGAATCCCTTCCCTTGCCCTCTGACACAGGCAGCACATTCCCAAGGCAAGGAAACACAGCTTCCATGGAACAAGAAACCCTGACACAAGTGAGGGTTTCAGCATTCCCCGCCCCAGGAGAAATCCCAGTGCCAGTGTTTCAAAGGGCTTCCTCCAAATCTGCCTTCCAAACACAGCCCCAGCCACACCCAAAGGTGACCACCAGGATGTGCTACTGCCACTTGTCCTCCTCTCCAAAGTGCTCTCTCCCGGACATCCGGGTGACATTCCTGTGTTTCCCACTTTATCCATCAAACACTCCTCAAGCTGATCAAGCAGGGGGGAGAAAAATAACCCAAAACTCCACACAAAGTATGGGAAAGTTGGGGCTGCTCAGCCTGGGGAAGAGGAGGTTGTGTGGAGACCTCCCAGGGTCTAAAGGGGGTACAGGGAAGCCAGAGAGGGATGCTGCATCAGGATCTGGAGTGACAGAACAAGAAATAACAGATTAAATCTGACGGGGGGAAATTAGGAGATTAGGAAATATTAGGAAATATCTAATTAGGAAATTAGATATCAAGGAGAAATTATTTCCTGTGAGGGTGGGCAGGCCCTGGCACAGGGTACCCAGAGAAACTGTGGCTGCCCCTGGATCCCTGGAAGTGTCTAAGGCCAGGCTGGACATTCGGGCTTGGAGAAGCCTGGGACAGTGAAAGGTGTCCCTGCCCATGGAACAAGATTAGCTTTAAGGTCCCTTCAAACCCAAACCATTCTATGATTCCCTAAGTTAACTTAATTTAGCACTTTTAGCCTTGTGGCTCTATTTACTGATTTGCCATGGCAGGGGGAAAAAGCTCCCCCAAAATCTTTTACTCTCAGAAAAAAAATTACACCCATTTATGACTCAACTTTTCTGCTTAACCTTGCAGTGGTCAGACAAAGAGAACCCCTGGCCTTGCCATGATTTACAGCCTCATCTACCTACAAGCTCCAGGATCTTTTCCCAAATGAAAAGCACAAGCATTAAGCAAACAAGAACACACCAGGGCTGGAGCCAGCACTAACAGAACAGCACTGAGGGAGCGCAGGCCAGGCTGTCAGGAAAAGCTGCCTGGCAGCAAGAAGGATTAGCAGCACTTCCCCAGGGGCTGGGGAATGAACTATGAAAGTTCATGAATTACATGAAGGAGAGTTAAAGTTCAGGGAGCAGAGCGCTGGAAGCAATGCCCCATGGACAACAGGACAGCCAGCTATGCTGGCAGCTTCTCACCTCACTCAGCCTCGTCTGGCAGGGACATCTCTGACAGGAACCACATGGGGATTTGGGGAGCTGATGGGGCACTGGGCTGCCCACAGGAATGGCACTCTTTCCTTACAGAACAACCTTCCTGGAAGGCTGAAACACATGGGAAAAAGGGGGCAGCAAGCCCACTCCACAAAGGCACCCCTGAACACAAGCACAGGAATAGACAGTGCACTGTGGGGACTGTCCTCCTGCAGGAACACAGCTGTGGCTGTCACAATTCAGCTGTGACAGGCAGAGACAGAGCTGCAACTTGCTGAGCCCAGAGATGAATACCCTGTCAATCCCACAGCACCCCAGCCCTCGCTGCTGTCAATCACCAGCAGAGATGGCCTGGAGTTCCTGCAGCAGAGAGGAGAACTGAGAACTCAGAGTGAGCAAGCTGTGAACCAGCAAACAGCCCAACAGACAGAAAATCTTATTAAAAACAGCTGTCAGAGTCTACATAATCACAGGCTACACACCCACCCCAGCACTGCCCAGTGAAGCACAGAGCTGCGAGCGGCACAAGAAGCTGGGATGGGAACGGCACAGCGCAGCACCTGGCCATGACAGAAACATCAGCTGCCTCGGGCAGGAGGGAAAACCAGGGCAGGTGCTCTCAAAAGTGACCCTAAAGTCACAGAATCCCAGAATGGTTTGGCTCGGAGGGACTTCAAAGCCCGTCCATTCCCATCGCCTGCCATGGCAGGGACACCTCCCACTGCCCCAGGCTGCTCCCAGCCCCAGTGTCCAGCCTGGCCTTGGGCACTGCCAGGGATCCAGGGGCAGCCACAGCTGCTCTGGGCACCCTGTGCCAGGGCCTGCCCACCCTCCCAAGGAACAGCTCTTTCCCAATATCCCATCTAACCCTGCCCTCTGGTAGTGGAATCCATTCCCTTTGTCCTGGCACTCCATCTTCCTTGTAGATTCCCTTCAAAATGGGGAAAGTCCCTGAGAAGTTCTGACTGATACAAAAAAACCCCAAAATTAAAAAAAAACCCCAAAATTCAGAAACAGGACTTTCCTCTCCTGAAGCAGAAACCCCTGTGAATTTTAAAGAAGGAGGTGAAATCTGCATCTCCCTCCCTATGCTGTAGGATACCAGAAGGCCCCTGGTGTTATCCAGAGGCAGCAGCTCCCAGGTCCCATCTAAACAAAGGAAAACAGAGCTGCAGCTCCATCCTTACGGAGGGAATTTTCCATTTCCTTTTTCTGAAAAGTCAGTGCTGAGATTTCTGGACATTTACAGCAGCATTTCAAATCCCAAATCCCTGCAGACAGGCAATGACAGGAGCTTATGCTGCCATCCAAGTGCATCAGCCTGAAAGGGCACTGAGAATCTTCCATGAAATGCAGAGGCAAAAATGATCCCACCAACGTCATTTTCTTGTAGGTTCAACATCAGCCCAAGTCCTCAAGGGCAAGAAACCTCCCAGGCCACAACTTTCCAATGTATCTGCAGGGCTGCAGTGGGGGTGGTCAGAGTGCTGCACTGAGCTCCAGCAGCACTGCTCTGCTGTAGGGCAGCTTTTACAAGTTGCTGCTGAAGCACAGCTCCAACTCACACACTGCTGAGAGACCCTGCCAGAGCTTGTTTGATTTGGGAGACTTCCTTGGACAAGCCAGGAAGATTGATTTTCAAAGGAACCAAAGGAGTCAAAACTAACAATGTGTCTGTGTCCACCCAAAAGGGACTACTTATACTTGAAAACTGAGCCATATTTTCACATTATATTTTTTCTGTGCTACAAAAATCCCAACTGAAACTCAGTTAACAGAGTTTAACAAGTGTCCAAAATGCACAAATCCAAACCAGTAATATTTTCCATTTAGTCTCTTCTGCTCTCTCACACACAGAGCAGGCAGCACACATCCTTCCACACTCTTGCCATCTTTTGCAGATTCTTTTTTAAATAGCTTCTCAACTCCATTTCTTTCTTTTTCGTGGAGTTCAGGACTAAAAGAACATTTCATTTCAACAGCAATTTTTCAAGTGGTCAAAAAAACCAACAGAATCCTGGTTTGGTTGGAAGGGACCTTAAATCCCACCCATTCCACCCCTGCCATGGCAGGGACACCTCCCACTGTCCCAGGCTGCTCCAAGCCCCAATGTCCAGCCTTGCCTTGGGCACTGCCAGGGATGCAGGGGCAGCCACAGCTGCTCTGGGCACCCTGTGCCAGGGCCTGCCCACCCTCCCAGGGAACAATTCCTGCCCAATCTCCCATCCAGCCCTGCCCTCTGGCAGTGGGAGCCATTGCCTGTGTCCTGTCCCTCCAGCCCTTGTCCCTCTGCAGCTCTCCTCGAGCCCCTTTAGGCCCTGGCAGGGGCTCTGAGCTCTCCCTGGAGCCTACTCCTCTCCAGGTGAGCACCCCTAGCTCTCCCAGCCTGGGTCCAGAGCAGAGGGGCTCTGCAGCATTGATTTGTAGAATTTGGGGAAGCCTGCTTAAATCTGTCATTAGACAGGCAGGAAACTTAAAAAGTGCACAACAAAAAGAAAACCACCTGAGAAATGCAGCAAAAGTTGGTGAGAAATGGTGAGCAGGAGGGCTGGGCTGCTTCAGGATCAGCCCTGACCATCTCCCCCAAAGGATGTGGTCAGGAAAAGGCTGCAAATACACAGAGCTCTCAAATGCCTTACCAAGGAAGCCACTTCCACAGCACATGTCAGAGACTGCACATCCAGACACAGGTTATGTTCAAGTTATTCTAGGTTTCCTTTCTCCTGTTTATCACTCACAAGCCTTACTCAGAAAAAGCCTCAAGATCTCTTGCAATGTTGTTTAGCAATTGCAATCCTTTCCATTAGCCAGGGTTTAGAGAAAAAAGATTTGAACCCAAGAAAGGAGAAAGGTGAAGTGTCCTTATGGCAAATACTGTTGTTAATGACAGAAGTAGACCCCAAGAAGTTAAATTAAATTTGTTAAGGTTCATTTTAAATGTAGGTTCACACTGAATTCTGGGATAAAGTAGCACAGGTTGGAACCTGGTCCAGAGCAGCTGCTGCAGATCAGAGCATATTTTTCATGAAGGAATCCTTCACCCATTAAAAGCTGAAGTATTCAGAGCTGTCCACATCAGTTTTAACTGAAAGTTACGTACCCAAATTTTGTTCTATTTGGTTAGCCTATCACTGACTATTCTTTCCTCCTTTAAAAAGTTCCTGGCTGTAGCACAAAGTTGTACATGACCCTTGGTCTGTAAACCTTAGGCCTTAAATATCTCATTGCTCACTGCCCCACTCTAACCAAACCCAGCTTCCTTAAGAGTTCCCTAACCCAGGGCCTGCAAGGTTTGGGGAGCCCCAGGCTCCAAGGGCTCCCAGGAAACACTGGAAGGAGTGGGATTTACAATGGCTAACCCACAGTGACCTTTCAGGGAGCAGTGCCAAAGGGGCC
Source organism: Cettia cetti (assembly GCA_013401135.1). Taxonomy (NCBI): domain Eukaryota; kingdom Metazoa; phylum Chordata; class Aves; order Passeriformes; family Sylviidae; genus Cettia; species Cettia cetti. The sequence goes on along the minus strand of VZUI01030113.1, from coordinate 25,353 downwards.
CAGGGATACAGAGGGACACAAACTGAACACTCTGGGGCAGGGTTTGGTTCCTGAAAACTCTCGGTGTGTTCCAACCACCCCCGTTCCTCTTTACATTGCAAATGAGCCTGTCAACATCACTAGACTGCTTGTTATAGAAAACATGATCATTAATCTCAAAATTGTGTCAACAAAATACACTCATTTGATTGCTTCCAAACCCATCAAACAAGAAATCAGGATATTATTGTTGCCATTACTCATGCCTGAAGTTTATAAATGTGAAGGTTAATAAAGTCATTCCTTTCCCTGGAAATGAGTGAAGATGGATCTGTCCTTCCATCTGATCTCTCAGCTGGGGGAGATAATCCACACTAAGAACTGGTGTACCTGTGATTAATGGCACCTTGCATGCCACAAGCACCATCAGAGTTCACTTCCCCTGACAATTCACATCAGGGGAGGAACCCTGGAGGACAGGCAAAGTGTGCCACAACTGCAAAACTCCAAAGCCCACCTCATTCTTAAATGCATTAAAAACCATCAGCACATATTATGAGATTTGGTAAACTCACGTGGAATTTGCTGTTGGATCAGCTACCAGTTAATACACCTAAATATATATCCAATATCTACCCAACCTTTTGTCAGTTTGGGCTCAGACTGTGCAGAAAGCACCACCACCATGAATTGTGTAACTTCACACTTAGCAGCTCTTTAAAAATCCATCTCTAAAAATCTTCTCTAACTCAGTCTGTAATAGCTATAATTCAACCCAGCAGAGTGGTTCTGGCATTCTTCTGGAACTCCTCAATCTATCTGCCTGGTCCAAGTGGCTGCAGGAATTCAGTACCTGCTTCAAGTCCTTTGACAATACTTTACAAACCTGCAGAATATGGGGAGGAAAGCTGTAAGACAAATCTCAGCCTTGATTTCCACCAAGGCAAACAACAAGAGACAGAGGCAAAATTAAATTAAGATCACATGCAGAGAGGTGAGCAAGCATTTATTAGATCCCACCACCTCCACAGCCTCACTCTGCCATCCCAGAAAAGGCAGGACAATAAGGAAATCTGACTACCTGTGCCTGCACAGCTGCCTTACCTGCTAGTGAGTGTCACAAGAGCCAATCCATGCAGAAGAGATGAAAGCTGGACCCAAAAGCATTTCAAATTAACTACAATGCACAAGGCAGAACCTGCTGTTCCACATCCCATAGGCAGAAGGGTGAATACCCAACACTGACACCCATAGAACTCCTGCTGGAAGTGTCAGGCACATTCCAGACCCAAGGAACTCTGAGGAGGAAGAACTTTCTGTGATATAATACCAAAGACACCCAAGTTTCTTTCAGAGTTGCTCACCTGTGTGTGATTAGTTCAGATCCCAAAGCCCAGAGCACTTGGCTGTGTGGACAAGGAGTTCTGCAGGACAACAGGTTAGCTCAGGGTAAAACAACAGTCACACCCATTTTACACAGTTCAGCATTCCATGTGAGGGAAAATGGCTAAAATGGCCAAAGGGAGTACTACTCACCTGGCACAGGAAACCTCTCAGTGCAGGCTCAGAGCCTAGAAAGGGGACAGGACTTCAACAGAAGTGCCCTTATGCACACTCAGAGTGAGCTCTCAGGCCCACACCAACACTTGCCCCCTCAGGATTTAATCCTCTGCAGGAGGGCAGTGTTCAACTCTCACAGCAGAACAGCTCTGCCAGCTCCTCCAAGGAAAAGGTTCAAGGGATCAACACCTGCAGGTTCCAGCTCTGGCTGAGTGTCTGTGCTCAGACAGCAGCTGCCCCTCTGACCAGGGTGGCACTTGAGTCACAGCCACATAAACCTGATCTGCACAGTCACAGGTACTGCAGAGCACAACCACATCCGACACCGAGGCCTCTCCCTGCTCCAGCAGGGCACCAGGAAGGCTGAGGAGAAAGCAGTTTGGATCCTGCCTCAGCCAGGGTACAGAGAGCAGTGAACTTCCCCTGCCTTGTGTACAAACCTACACCACGCTGACCTCGGCACTGACTTCTTCCAGTTAACAGCAGGAAGTATTTTATTGCTCACTTTTTATTTGTAAACTGGCCTATGATATGTGGTTTTCCTGAATTACATTGCTCCTCGAGCATGATGTTGCTACATTCTGTCAGTCGGGGAAAGCCTAAGGCCCAATTCTTCACACGACTGCTGGTTGTCACCACTGCCCCGGCAGGGTGGAGCCCCGCCCAGGAGCTGCTGCAGTACCCGCGGTTCCCGTTTGGCCGCTGACCTCTAGCGGTGAGCGTAGGAGAGAGGAGACAGCAACGTTGCTCTCCTTGAGGAACTGTGGTCCTTTCTCCCTCCAAAGGGAAGCCAGAAGGTTCCCCAGGCTTCCCTCACGAGCTGCAGCGCACAGGCTGACCCCAGCTCCGGGACAGCCCCCCCACAGCAGCCGGCCTTGCCCCATCACTGGAGCTCCTCTCCTCACAGAGCTGGTTACAAACAGCGGTGTTTGATTTACCTCCTTCCCCTCTCCAAAGGGAGGAACAGAGATCCCCATGCTCCCCTTGTAGGCTCCTGCCCTCCAAGCACACACCCTCCTGTGAGCCACAGCCTGGCTTCAGGTGGCCCAGCAGTGCCACCCAGCACAGACCACCCAGGACATTGTTGTACTTTCACAGAGTCACAGAGCAGTTTGGATCGGCAGGGACCTCAGAGATCATCTCATTCCACATCCCTTCCACTACCCCAGGCTGCTCCAAGCCGCATCCAGCCTGGCCTTGGGAACTGCAAGGGGTCCAAGGGGCAGCTGCAGCTTCTTTGGGCACCCTGTGCCGGGGCCCCATTTTGGGAAAGAGCTGTGAGAAGCCCCACAATGCAGACACACCCAAGGTAAGGAAGGTGTAATTACAGAGAGGTCAGTTTGGCGAGAAGGACATGGACAGCACCTCAAATGTGCATAAGCAGTGACAACACAATGCAAAGGTCACTGAGAGCAAAGGAGGTCAGCAGATGGGCTCAGAGCACATCACAGGCCACCCCTCCCCACCCTGACCAACAACTGCTCAGCCAGCAAAGAGTGGGGAGCACAGTGAGGCCCTGCAGCTGTGCCCTGTCCCCGCTCCTTTGTGCGAGCGTGACACCTCCCAGCTCAGACTGAGCACAGGAGAGGGGGACCAACAGAACCATTGGGAACAGAGCCAGCAAGAGCCTGGCATGGAGCAGGAACTGGGGCTGTGTGACAGCCCCAACACACCCCCAAAGATGTTCTTTTTGGGGACAGGTTCTTCAATAGTTCATATTTCACTCTCCCTCTAACCAAATCCTACAGATTCAAATGCAGCCAGTTACATTTTAATCAACTCAGCTGCTCAGTGACCAAGACCTGACCATTCCATACCCCGGCTAACAGCGGTACCTTTGCTTTCTCCATGTGGCCCATGATACTGCCAAGATCTTCAACATCAATGACAGAATCTGTGCCTCCAGCTTCGTCCTCACTACTGGTTTCAAACAATTCCTCTGCCTGTGGGAGAGAGCAGAGAAAAAAATTTAAGAATTTATCTCATTGTTAAATGTAAGACTAACCTAACCAGTGAAATGAGCTCTCCTCATCAGTAATAACCACTCAAAAAACAGGAATAGCCTACCAAAAACCTGTAGGATGGATATAGAACCCTGAACCCCTTTAAACCCAAGTATCTTGCTGACAGCAAGATTTACTCCTTCTGCTCTGCAGCAGCCAGCACTCCCAAACCCAGCCAGAAGAACTGCTTACTTTCCTATAAAATTCAACCCAGCAATAACTTCCAACCCACAGTAAATGGCTCGAGGGAGGATTAAAGTGCCATAGCAACTCTGGGTCTTGCACTAGAGAGCAACAGAGAGGACTTCTTAGTCAAAATCCACACTCAATAAGCACTCCAGAGAGATAAATGGTTACAGGCAGGCACACAGAGAGGACATACAGGACTTGCTCAGGTAACACACCCCAGCTGCCTTTGGAAAACCCTGAGATGCAGGCAGAGCAGCTGAGCTTCACCAGGTTGAAGTGGAAGGAGGTTCAGACTCACAGGGAACTGAATAGTCCCCTTGGCCTTGGGACAAGGCAAAAGCTCTGCTGAGAACTCAGCCGGGCTCCCTGGAGCATCTGACCCCAGGCAGGAACAAGACTCCCTCATCACATAAATGCCATCGAGCCTGGGTCCATCACTGATTCTTTGGTACCTTCGGATGGATCACTCTACTTGTTATTGCCATGGGATCTCAGCTCTCTCCTCCCCCTGCTCCAGAACAAGTATCAGGCTCCCACAGCAGCCTCTGGACTGCAGGAGGAAGCGGAGAAGTCAAACAGTACTCCAAATAAATAAGGCCACAAGGATTTTGGTTGTACCTCAGTATTCTCGTGTTCTGACGTCCCATGTTCATGGTCTGAGCTTTCCTTGCTCTGCTTCCCTGAAGATTTGCACTTTCCTTTCTTGCACTTCCCACTGCAGGGCTTCTTTTCCCCTTTGCAGAGCGCCTGGAGCCGAGTCAGGAATTTGGCTTTCCAGGCCTCAAAGTCAGCCTCGATGCTGCCATGCTTGCTCTGGGTCACATTGCAGTCCCCCTCAGCCCGAGTCATGATCCTGCTGGCACTGAGCATCCACAGCCACCTGTCCATCCTCCTTCCAACCTAGGGCAGGAGGAAGAGTTGGAAAGGAAATTAAACCAGGGCCAAGTGCAAGCAGGCAAGTGGAAAAGCAAGATCAGCCCTGGGAAGAGCCAGTGAGCTCCATGGCACTGCAGGGCAGGGACCTGGAGAGTCCCCCCCAGGTGCAGGCTCAGCACAGACACAGGGCAGCCTGAACAGCACCACACCCCCCTCAGACTCCATTGGAAAATCCCTCGGCCATCCCTGGGGTGAAGGGATGGGCTCTGGGAACACTGCTTTGTCTGGTGCTTGGTCAGAATGGTCACTCGTGGGACACGGCCCCAGCCCTGAACACAACCTGTGACAAGTGATGCCATTTTTCTGTGTGAGATGAGAGCAATGACCAGGCAGAGATACTGCCACAGTTACATCAGGGAATAAAGCTAAAACCCACACCATAAAAAGGAGGCAAGTTTAAAAGGCAGCAAGAGTAAGAGTTTACAGTGCTGTGCCCTCAGGTGATTGCAGAAAGCTTTCAAAGCTGGGAAATAAACTCAGTAAGGATTTACCAAATGTGTTACCAAACCTTCCAGTGCCTGTGGGACTCATTTCCCATTTGAAATCCAATTTCTTCAAAGCTGAACTGCCCAGGTGGCAAAGAAGGTCAATGGCACTGGCTTGTACCAGCAATAGTGTGGCAGGAAGACCAGGGCAGTGACTGTCCCTCTGCACTGGCACTGCTGAGGCACCTCCAATCCTGGGGTCAGTCCTAGGCCCCTCACCCCAAGAAAGACATCGAGGGGCTGGAGCATGTCCAGGGAAGGAAACGGAGCTGGGGAGGGTCTGGAGCCCCAAGAGCAGCTGAGAGCTGGGAAAGGGGCTCAGCCTGGAGAAAAGGAGGCTCAGGGGGGCCCTTGTGGCTCTGCACAACTCCCTGCCAGGAGGGGACAGCCGGGGGGGTCGGGCTCTGCTCCTAGGGCACAGGGACAGGAGGAGAGGGAACGGCCTCAGGCTGGGCCAGGGGAGCCTCAGGTTGGACATCAGGAAGAATTTCCCCATGGAAAGGGTGGTCAGGCACTGGAAGGGGCTGCCCAGGGAGGTTTGGATTCCCCATCCCTGAAAGTGCCTAGGGAAGGCCTGGAGGTGGCACTCAGCACTCTGGGCTGGGGACAAGGTGGGGACCAGGCACAGTGTGGGTTCAGTGATCTTGGAGGTTTTTTCCAAGCTCAATGGCTCTGAGATTCTGCCCATGCCCTAAAGCCAGTGCCTCCCTCAGTCAGCACAACAGCTGCAATTCCCACACACACCAGCCTCATTCAGGTTTGCAGCACTTCAGGCAGCTGAGGCTCTCAAGGAGCAGAAGCCAAGCAGGGAGCTCGAGGGACACTCACTGTGTTGTAGTGATCCACATAGGCCGAGTTCCCCAGCCCAAACACGGCATATCTCAGGCCCTGCAGGAAGCTTTTCCCAACACGGAAATCATTGGCTGCCTCTTCCAGCCACTTGCAGAACCAGGCTGCGCTCTCTGGGGGCTGCCCCTCAGTGTAGGTGGCCACCAGGAACACACAGACAGTCCTGCTGCTTGTCTGGTCACATAAACAGGACAGGAAAGAAAAAAAAAAATATCACTCCATCTTCCAGAACTTTCTTTTAAAGCAAAGAGTTTCAACACCCAGGCAGCTGGAAGAAATCAAAAGACAAGGCCATCTCCTGTTGGGGTGGGGTGGGGTGGTGCAGGTGACAATCCCAAGGGTGCTGAACAATCTGCACAGCACTTTAAATTAGCAGAGAGAGATCAAGCTGAACAGGAACACAGTGACAGAACAAAACTGGCCATCCACCCCCAACAGCAGCTTCCCGACCAAACTCCTTCAGCAGGGAAGTGCCCCAAGGATAAATATTTCAAACTCTTCAACCTCACATTCACAGGTGTGTTAGGGACAGTATCAAATGCTGGCAATTCAAACTGAAACCTGAAGGAATTCCCAGCACACAGTTCCCACCAAAACTTTTTGTTACAATTAATTAAAACTCTCAAGTAGCAACTATCAATATTCACAGGAGAAAAACCCATCAAGGATTACTCCACATAAATACACCGCACAAGCAGTTTCTAACCTAAAAGCCTCTGAAGGCTGCAGAGGCATCACCACCTTCCTGTTCTGGTTCTGAACCTTGCCCAGGTGTACAGGGCACCTGGGACAGCCACTCTCACCCAGCTCACCCCTGAGTTACAGGACTGGCTCATACAGAGTCACTGTCACAGCAAAACGTCCAACTGGTGCTTTCAAATTCCCAAAATTCTGGTGAGGGCTGATGGGCTACATTTGCATAGGTAGGAAAGCAATTCAACACAAAGCTTTGGGGACCTCCAGAACAACAGGAGAGAAATACAAGAGGGAAACAGCCTTGACAACCCTAGGAAAAACTTGTACTTATTACTGGTGTTTATGCCATACCCACCTCCTCTGCTAAACCATCTTCTGGATCGTAGTCTCCCATGTTAATGACTTCCACAGGCAAATCAAGGGAAGTAACAGCTTCAGCCAGAGTTTTGGCAAACCTCTGTACAAAGAAACATAGGAAGTTATCAATTACTTCAAGCCACACAAGCCCTGTTGTGCTCAGGCATAAGACTTCTCCCAGCACAGGAAGAATGGACACCAGAGGCCTGGACACTGGTACTGCAATTCCTCACATTAAAACAAAAATGCAGTATACTGGATGAGTTTTACAGCATTATAACAACTAATCACTTCACAGTTACACACACAAATTACATCCCTTCTTGAGAAAGCACCAAAACCAGCACTTCCCTCTACGAAGCCTTCCTAGAAAATTAAAATTATGGTGCAAGAGTGAACTTTTAGCTTTATAATCAATCTCTACTGCATGCCTTACTTAAAGGGAGGAGAAAATCTGTTATTTCTTATTTAATTTTTTACTTATCTTGCATGTTGGGCAATGACTGTAACAAGCTAATGAATATGCTGATGAATTCCCAGATCTGTACCCAGGGCAGTGTTTTAGGGCAAGCAACATCCTCAGATCCCAACAATATTTCAAAGCAATTTCACAGATGTGCAATAAAAGTACAGATACCTTTGCTGTGCCAGTCTGAGAGCCATAGAAAATCTTCACTCCAGCAACATGGACTTCCTGCGCCTGAGGAGGGGCACATCCATTTCCCAGCTTGTCTGCTGTTTCCTCAGGGGAAGAGGGATTCCCATGGGATTTCTCATCCTATGGAACAAGAGCTTTGTCACATGCAGTCCCTTCTCCAAGAGCTGTCAAACCAAGTGCATTTCAAATTCAAATCTTGGGGCCACTCTCAGCAACAGTCAAAGCATTTTGGTATACCTCTCACACCCAGACAAACACATCAGGACCTGTTTTCCTGACCTAGGCCATGCTACAATACCCACTTGTCTGGGATGCAACAGGATCCAGTTGAACCCCCCAAGTCCTGCAGCAGACCTTTACCCTCCTGCACCAGGAGGTTTTCAATTCCTGAATGGCCTAATTCCCTTCCATCCCAAAACCAGCTCAACCCTGTCGTTAGCATCATGAAATCATGAAGGTGCAAACACTGGGCACAAGCAGAGGGCTTTGTCTGGAGTGACAGAGCGACCCAGGGGGACACATTCTCCCAGGAACAGTGTGTGGAGTGTCCTGCTGAGCTCTGTCCCAACATCAGAGCAACAAGAACATTTAGTGACCCACAGACACAAAAAATCCAGGCTGAGGATCATAACCAGATAATCAAATTGCATTTGAGATTTGCAATACCCTCGGCAGGCACATGGCAGGTGCCTTCATCCAGTAACTACTGACTTCCACCCAGGTTTATGGGGCTTCTCAGAGAGAAGTGCTGACAGACTCAGTTACCTTCCTTCTGGTTCTGGTGAACTGAATGACAATCCAAAGGCTGATCCCAACAGCAACAGTAGAATAGATGTAAAATCTGTGCAGCCATATGGACACCAGGCAAGCATGGAAGTAGCTCCATGTATCCATTGAGACATCTAAATCTGGCATGTCATAGATTCCTACGGAGTGAATATGGAATGAGAACACACAAAATAATCATGCAGTACCCACAGCCTCACATAATCAACTATTGCCCAGCCTCTGCAGATAACAGCTTCTGGCTAAAGACAAGGCACTAAAATTGAATCAAGAAGCCTTCACCTCTTCAGGTGGGTCAGCTGAGCTCCAAGCCAGCATTCCACACTATGCCATACAGTCAGAGGGAAACTCTGGGTTTTTCCTTGATAGGGCAGCTCTGTTAGAAGGAAAAGCAAAAAATACTTGTGCTGTTAAGTGTCCGAAAGGAAAAAAATCCCTGTGAAACACCCGGTGGATCATACTGGCTTTAGTTTTACACAAGCCCAACAAATGCAGCTCTCTAGAATGAGAAAGCTCCAGTCCAAGGGTGAAATCACATGCACAGAACCTTTTGCTGAGCACAACCCTTGCTTACACACATTTGATGTCACACTGATTAGAAACAGAGTTTCAAGGGCAGACTGAAATATGGATTCACTTGGAAAGAGGTTCACAGAATTCTATGATGCAAGTGAAGTTTGATTTGGAACCACTGAGATGTTTCAGGTTGGTTCAGAGCATTCAGGGTGCAATAAGCCAGGGCACAGCCCGGAATGCACCTGCGTGGTGTCTGGGAATATCTATTTCATACAGAATATTCAGGCACTCCAAAAAGGCTAGTTCGTGATACTTATTGACTGAGGAACACAGCTGACACCCTCCTACTGTCATCTGCAGCTCAGATCTTGTTTTTGCAGATATCAGTCGAGGGCACAGAATTCAAGTATTTCCAAGAGGCTGGAAACTCGTACTGGCTGTTACTCAAATTACCAGAGCAAAGGCTTAAGGAGATGCCTTTCACCCCTCCAGCAGGAACACTGAGACTCACAAGAGAAAAGAGCCAAGAGCACTTCCCCAGCGTGTTCCAGTTTTACCTAAATCAGCTATAGGGATTCCCTTAACCTCTACACAATTTCCTCAAATGCAATAGATGCTACATTTCAAGAGAATTTTAGCTCCAAAACACAAATACATTCGCTATTATGCCCTACACAACTACACACTCCCCTTATGGTTATCATCCCCCCACACACACAGACCTCACCCTCGTGGTTATTCCTCCTCTCACGGTTAATGCTTCTCTCTCCCACAAATACCCCTCACGTTTATTACCCCACCTTCCCCTGCCTCTCACGGTTATCATCCCACCATCCTCACAATGATTAAACACCCCTCACCTCAGAGTTACCATCCCCGTAAACCACTCATGGTTAATAAATACCCCCACGGTCGTTACCCTCATCTCCCTCCATAGCACCCTCTCAGTTATAACCGCACACACACACACACACGGTTGTTATACCCCCCTCACGGTTATTAGCCCGTACACACATTCTTATTCCACAAACACGGTTATTATACTCCCCTTTCACGGTTATTAGCCCATACACACAGTTATTACCCCACAAACACGGTTATTATATCCCCACCGCCGGTTATCACCCCGACGGACACAGTTACTACAATTATTACCCCACAGACCCGGTTACTCTGTTCCCCACATCACGGCTTTCTCTCTCTCTCACACACACAGAGGCATCTCCCCGTACCCTCCCGGCTCCCCCACCCGGGACTGACCCCGCTCCCCGCCCGGTCCCCTCACGCCGCCATGCGCCGCTCCCGCCCCTTCCGCCCGTGCCGGAGCGGCCGCCATTCACTGCCGGGCCGGAGGCGGAGCGGGCGGCCGCCGCCATGTCCATCTTCACCCCCACCAACCAGATCCGCCTCACCAATGTGGCCGTGGTTCGGGCACGGCGCGCCGGGAAGCGCTTCGAGATTGCCTGTTACCGCAATAAGGTCATGGGCTGGCGCAGCGGAGCGTGAGTGCCCGGGGAGCCGGCGGGGAGGCGGCTCGGGCCTCGCGCGGGGCCCAGGGAAGGGCCCGTGCGGGGACTCGGGTGTGGGGGTCCTTCCGGGCACCCTGTGTGGGGACCGGGAAGGGCCCGGGGTGTGGAAAGGGGATCGGCAGTGACCGTGGGGGACCCGGCTGCCCCGGTCCCCTGATCTGACCCCGGAAGGAGGCGCGGCGCCGGGAACCGGAGCACTGTGGCCGTGCCTGAGCAGCGACACGTCTGTGCTGGAAGGTTCCAACTGTGCTGATTCAGCCCGGAGCAGCGGGAGCTGTTTCTCCTTGCTGAACACAGCTGTGCTCCTGGCATTGCTGCTTTGCTGGAGAGGGGCTTTTGGGGGACTTTGGGCCAGGCATGGTTTGCCGCGACAAGGGGCAGTGGTTTCAAACTTTCCACCTCAGAGGACAGGGATGGATAAATGGGATCTTGGGTAGGAATTGTTCCCTGGGAGGGTGGGCAGGCCCTGGCACAGGGTGCCCAGAGCAGCTGTGGCTGCCCCTGGATCCCTGGCAGTGCCCAAGGCCAGGTTGGACATTGGGGCTTGGAGCAGCCTGGGACAGTGGGAGGTGTTCCTGCCCATGGAGGGGTGGCACTGGTACTATTCTGGGATTACTCTGAGTTTTTTACATTTGTCTCAATCTCTAGGGAGAAAGATCTCGATGAGGTCCTGCAGACACACACAGTGTTTGTCAATGTCTCCAAAGGCCAGGTGGCAAAGAAGGAAGATCTGGTTAAAGCATTTGGGACAGATGACCAAACAGAAATCTGTAAGATGGTAGGTTTCACAAACTTTGCATAATAAAAGATGTGAGAAGATTTAGTCACACGCTTAGGTTGTTTTGTACTGAAGGGTGTTTGTAGAATGCTGCTATAGGTGAAAGGGTTGTTTTTAATAAATGGGTAAAAAGGAGAAGTAGCTATGTTTTGTAGTTTTAAATTTGGCATATGCATGTGGCTGGAAAGAATCCTATCTAATACACAACTTGCATGCACCGATGTGTCTGGACAGAGCCAGCACTGAAGAGTTCCTCACATAAGAAAAGTTATTAAGAATGCAGAAAAAGCAAGGGGACAGTTGCTTACTTTGGAGGGTTCACTTAGGTGTTAGTAACAGATCTAATTTCTTAGTCCTTACTAGTGGTATATGAACTGTGGACTTGCTGTGGGTGATGACATTTCAGTAAATCTCTTGACTTAGCATTGCCCTGGCAGCCAAGAGGGACATCCCTCTCCTGGGGTCACTGCGCCCAGCATCAACAGCTGGGCCAGGGAGGGGATTGTCCTGCTCTGCTCTGGGCTGGGGTGGCCTCACCTCCAGTGCTGGGGCAGTTTTGGGTGCTGCAGTATAAAAGATCTAAAGCTGTCAGAGTCCAAAGAAGCTACAAAGAAGGTGAAGGGCCTGGAGGGGCCATGCAAGGAGCAGCTGAAGGCACTTGGTCTGTTCAGCCTGAGGAGACTGAGGTCAGACCTCATCAAGGTCTGCAGCTCCTCCCAAGGGCCAGCTCCGACTTCTGCTCTGTGTGATAGGGACAGGACCCAGGGAATAGCTGGAGCTGTGCCAGAGCAGGTTTAGGTTGGATTTTAGGGAAAGGTTCTTCCCCCAGTAGGTGCTGGGCAGTGCCCAGGCTCCCCAGGGAATGGGCACAGCTCTGAGGCTGCCAGAGCTCCAGGAGCTTTTCGACACCACTCCCAAGGGATGCACAAGGTGGCATTGCTGGGGTGTCTGTGCAGGACCAGGGGCTGGACTGGATGATCCCCTGGGGATCCTTTCCAACTCAAGATATTCTGTGATTCTTGAAATCTGTGCTTTTCTTGCTGCAGGTGAGTGCTTCTGTGGTGAGTTTTTTTGTCTGAAGCCTTTCCAATGCTGGCTGTTGTAATGATTCACATTATTAATTTGGTTATTGTTTGCTGCATTTCAAATCTCACCCAACCTTTCAAGCAGCTGTCAAATTTAACAAAGTTAATCAACTTGTCACTTTTCAAATGCACAACGTTGGTGAACCGATTTCTCTGTTTTACAGATTTTATCCAAAGGGGAGCTGCAGGTGTCGGACAAGGAGCGGCACACGCAGCTGGAGCAGATGTTCCGAGACATCGCCACCATCGTGGCTGACAAGTGCGTGAACCCTGAGACAAAGCGGCCCTACACAGTGATCCTCATCGAACGGGCCATGAGGGACATTCACTACTCTGTCAAACCCAACAAGAGCACAAAGCAGCAGGTGAGTTTCCTGCAGTATCAGCTCCTGCTCCGAGGTGGTGCCATCCAGTGTAATTCCTCAGGTCTCAGCCACAGAGGGATCAGCAGAGCCCCAGGATCTGAGACCCGCACAGGGATTACTCAGCCATCTGGCAGCTATGTGCTGGAGAAAAGCAGCTCCTGAAACTCAGGCAATTTATTTGCTAAGAATTCAGGGAAGTGAGAAAGAAAGAAAAAAAAAACCAAGAGTGATACACTTAGAACAGAAATAAAAAGTTTATGATTTATGTTAATTGAGGTGGTATATCAGTTTTGCATCTGAGCCACATGGGTTTGTGCTGTTTTGCAGTATGGCTATTTAATTTTATTTCAGACGGCTTTTAAGCATTCAAAGTGATCACAAACAACAAGAAGTCTACCTTTTCTTGTTAATCTGTCAAAAGAGCATGATAGCAACCTCCCTGCAGCAGAGTGGGAGTGACCAGCACTGAGAGAGAGATGGCTCTGGAGCTGGGGAAAAGTTCGAGATTTGGATCTGGGTGCTGAGTTTTAAGCAGGTGTGTAAATGCTCTTTTTCTTGCCCAACAGGCCCTGGAAGTGATCAGGCAGCTGAAGGAGACCATGCAGATTGAACGTGCTCACATGAGGCTGAGGTTTATCCTGCCAGCAAAGGAGGGCAAGAAGCTGAAAGAGAAGCTCAAGCCACTGATTAAAGTTACTGAGAGTGAAGACTTCCAGGAACAGCTGGAAATGGTAAGCAAAAAGCAGTCCCTGGAGCTCGGGTTTGATTTGAGCTGCACATGTGTATTTTACTAGGAGGTTAATAGATGGAAGTTGTTTTGATAAACTGCAGGCTTACCAGAGATGCTGAATCAGAGCTGCAGTTGGGAATTTTTAATTTCACACAATCCTAGTGGTGAGGGCATGGAAGCAGCCTTTGGTATCCGGAGGTTGCTGCTCCAAGCTGAGGAGTGTACAGTGCTGTTCCTCTTAGCAGCCGTGATCCTGCAACATTGATAAGTTTCTCTCATGTGGAATGTTACTGTAACCCATTTGGTGGCTTGGGTCTGGATTTTAAGAGTGGTTTTTTGGGGATTTTTTTTTAAGTCAGTGTGTGGTAAAGCAAAAATTGGTATTAAAATCTTCATACGGACAGATCAGAGTCCAGCAATCGCAACTGGCAAAAGCCATGTCCAGCATGGGGAACTGGAACTGTAGAGCTCTGTGGAAAGATTGCTGCCAGACAGAGCTTGTCAACTCTTCAGAGTCCTCATCAGTAACTAACCAGGATTGTTTTAATGAGAGTGAATGTTAGGCCTTGGGTAGGGGCTGATGAAATTCAAGCATTCTTGGCTGACTGATGAAATGTGGAACGTTCCAGGTGTGCCTTATTGACCCGGGCTGCTTCAGGGAGATCGACGAGCTGATCCGCAGCGAGACCAAAGGGAAAGGATCCCTGGAAGTGCTCAGTCTGAAGGATGTGGAGGAAGGAGATGAAAAGCTTGAATAACAAAATCTTCCTGCAGCAGATCTGCTTCAACAACCTCCCCAACAGTGACTGGTGTAGCCACACTTCTGTTAGGCCTTCATGGTTTTTTCCAATCTCCTGCTGCCAAATATTTTCTGATACTAATCCTTTGGGATTTTTCCATGCACTGTGGTTTGGGTTTATCATTTTACACTTGCTTGGTTTACAGATGTCTTTGCCTGTAAGAAGATTTTGTGTCAGAGTTGCACTAATAAGGATTGAGTTAGGGAGTGGTAGGAGGTTACTCTGGCTTTGCTTTAGTTTCAGGGTTGCTGTTGAAGAGTGTTTGAACGATTTGGTGCCAATTGTTTGTACCTTCAGGTTGTCAGTGTTGAGTGGGAGATTGCACTGGTCACTGAGGAGTGGCTTTGTATGTGAGGAGAGGGACTTTAAGAAAAGAGAGCTGCATTTTCACTTCCAAACAGGTGCAAAGTGTGGATCATGTCTAAAAATCAGTCTCTTGTCAGCGTGAAAACTGACTTAGGCTTCCATAATTGGCTGCTTGATAATTAAAGTACTTCAAAGGACCATTCATAAAGAATTCCTTCACTGGCTATAACAGCACTTGCTGGCATAGAGATGATGTTCTCCAAATAACTTATTTGTGGAATATATTTAGCTACATTAATAAAAACAAATGATCATCTATTTATATATTATAGATGCAGAAAGAAATAAGATATTATTATAATAAAACTTATTTTTGTTAATAGTAGAGGAGATATCCCTGGCTGTGGCAATGCCTTTGTAGGCTGAGGGAGTAGCCTGTGCTTGGGAGCTGCTGCTTTCACATGATAAAATGAATTTCAAACAGGCAGTGGTGGCCTCTGGCCATGGAGCCAGACAGGCTTTTGTTGGACAGTAATTCCCAGCAGGAATTGTTTGTGTGTGCCCCTTTGCTTTTTAGTGCAACAGAACAATTCTGGCAGCTGTCCTTTATCCTCTGTCTTTTTTTTTGCTGCTCTCTAATCCATGCACGGAATTTCCAGCCAGCTCCTGAGGCATGGGATATAGTTCTTGCTAATTCTGTTTAATCTTGCTGCAGCTGTGTTAAACAAATGATTTGAAGTTGAACCGGGGTATTTCAAAGAAAAGGGGAAGAGAGGACAACAACGGGTGAAGGAAATACTAAAAATACAAACCACCAGGCAAAGCCGATATGGTTCAGTGAATGAAAGCTAAATCAGCAGGAATTTGAGGAGCCTTTAATATGACATTCCTGTTTGCAGACAGCAGGTGAGGAGCTGTGGGCCTGCCAGGGAGGAGACCTCTCCCAGGTGAGCGTGGTGCTCTTTGCTTGCTGTTGCCATCCAGAGACTCCCCACTTACATGACAGTTAAACAGAGCTGGATTTGTACTGCTGACCTTTCCTCTGCACCTTTAACTCATTGTGGATTTCCTGGAATTTCATCAGGGAGAGCGGAGATCAGCTGGAGGAGGGGAGGTTTGGCATGTGAGGTGGCTACAGGGCTGGAGACTCAGTCTGAGGCCGCTTGGGAGTGGATTTCTGCAGCAGCCAATTTGTGTGCACTCGTGCAAGGCCAGGAACAATTGCTTCAGCAGTATTTGGGGAGGATCTGCCTCTCTAGAGCCTGAGTTTTGCTGAGGGCAGGTGAAACAGAGATCCTTGACCCACTTTATCCATTTTAAAATGCTTTTTTTTGTTCCTAGGGGTATAAATGCTGCCTAGGAAATGAAGGAGGATAGGGACTGGATGTGCCATGCAGACAGAGATGGCATGGAGAGCTCTGTGTGCACAGGCAGCTCCCCCCTGGGTACCACCCTGAGCTGCTGCCTTCACCTGCCCCTCTCTGCACGCACACTTTGGGAAGCACTGAAGATGATCATGTTGATATTTAGCTTGTCACTGGCAATTAGCACTAACATGCAATTCATAAATGTGCAAGTGAGGTGCTGAGCAAGAGCCTCAGAGGATCTTGTCAGTAATACCTGATTTCACAATTCTTTAATTCCCTGGTTTGCTGTGTTTAACACCTTGCGCACAACAGGATGGCAGCAGGTTAAAGATCTGGAGTTCCAGAACCTGAATCTAAGCTGATTCATGAGCTTGGTGCTAGGAAGGCAATTTCTTTATAAAGTCTTTTTCTGCAAATCCAAACATTTAAGATTTTCTCTGGTAGGGGATGCTTGAGTTTATTTATGGGCAAATAAAGATACATGCTGGCATTTCTTGTTGTTTGTAGTTCAGCAAGAACACATGGTGAGCATTAGAATAAAGCTCAGGATTGGTAACTCGTTTGTCTTTACCCATTCCAACGAGTGTAACTCCCTGCACAACCATTTCCTGGCTAGTTAACTGGAATTTCCAAATAGGTGGACATTTAAATAAGCTGGCAGCTTCCAGGAGAGCACTGCTGGTGTGTTTGGGTGCACATGCACATGTGGTTGCCCTGAAATTGTCCTGTTCCTAGTGGTGCTCAGAATGGTCCTTGACAGCTGCACTGCCACGACAATGGAAGACAAAGCTGGAATGCTTCTCTGCCCCCCTCCAAGGGCTCATTATTCAGTTGTTAATTAGCCTGTTTTCTGCAGAAGTGTTGAGGGGGGGGCTGGGCTGTGGCTGAGCAGGAGCCCTGTGGCCGGTGGCAGTTGGCAGTGCCACGGTAACGGTTCCACGGTGGAACCCTGCTGTCAAGGCTGCAGCACCTCCCGGGGCAGCAGCGCCTCGACATCTGTCCCACAGGGATCTGGGAATGGGGGAGCAGGGGATGGAGGCCCCCGGCAGCGTGCGGGGCCCCAAGGCCGACCTGAGCCAGCGCGGCCAGGAGATGCGTGTCCTGGTGGGCCTGCAAGGTGCTGCCTCGGGCTGCTCGGGGACAGGGGGGTCACAGCCCCCTCGTCCCGTGCGGTACCATTGGCTGCCTGATGTCCCCCAGAGCAAGGCAGGAAGATTTTCACTCAGTCCTGCGAGGAAAAGCTCCGTCAGAACAGGGAGCTGCTCCCCAGCCTGCAGGCGGCCTTGCAGGAGGATTCCAGTGTACTGAAATTTGTCCTGAAGGTACCAGCAGGTCCCTTCTGGTGTACCCCTGCCTAGTGCTGGCCCTGCACCCCCGGCTCCTCCAGGAGCTGGCAGCACAGGCCAGCCAAAGGATGTGTCATTCCCAGGCTGACAAGGAGCATCTCTTTGTCCCTCCCCTGCCTACAGTACAACAAACTCCCCACTAAGGATGCTTTCGGAGAGGGACAGGAGCTCGTTTCACTCACTGAGAGCCTGGAGGTAAGGGCAGGGCCGGGAGCAGGGGCTGCTCATGGGGACACTGTGACAGTGCATGGCAGAGGGACATGGTGCCAGCACCAGGACAGCCCCACAGGGTGTTCCTGTCTGGTCCCATGGGTCCCTTTCCACTGTGGCACCCATCCATGCAGCCCCTTTGTCCCAGAAGACCTCCTGGCTGTCCCACTCCACGTGTCCCTGGCACTGCCCAGGTTCCTACAGGGTCCACTTGCATCCCTGGCAGAGAGATGCTGTCCCTGCCCTTCACTGCCTGTCCCAAGGTTGTGCCCTGGTTTCAAACCCGTGGAGATTGAGGCACTGTGCCCACAGAACTGCCTTTGCCCAGAGGCCTCTTGCAGGGACAGAGCGGTGCCGCCACTCTCTGACAACATCCCCATCTGGGCCCTGATCGATTTTATTGATCCTCAGCCTGCTCCATGTTATGCAGAGTCCCTAAGCCCAGCCCAACCCTGCCATCAGCAGCTGCCCACCTCTGCCTTACCCCAGCCGGCCCCCAGTGCAAAGCTCAACCAGACCCTATCCTGTGTCAAACCAGTGACATCCTGGAGCAGCATCTCAGTGTCCCCAGCTCTACCTTGTGGGGAGTTTTCTGGGCAGCACACGATTCTGCATCATCCAGCCTGGAAAATGGTCTCATGCCCATCCAGGTGGTCATAAAGAAGATTGAGGCCAAAGTCCATGAGCAGGTGAAGATGTGTGACATGCTGCTGCACCAGCTGAAACAGTGGAGCCAAGCCAGGGACGAGCGCCAGAGGCACCTGCAGGAGCTGCAGGATGCTGAGACAGATCCTAAGTGGCAAGAACCACAGTTGCAGGTACCCAGGAGCCCCTCCTAGTGTGCCAGCCCCCATGGGGGGCTTTAATCCAGCCCCTGCCCCCCCAGCTGGGCACTGGGCATGGCACTCACGATCACCTCATGTCTTCCCCCCGTGACTGCCCCAGACCATTCGCCAGCTGGGCAATGACATTGAGAAGATGGTCATGAAAATTCACAGTGGAAAGATCGTCACCAAACTGTACCTGCGGCTGCAGGAGGTCCTGAAGAGGGTGAGCTACTCCTCACTATCCACCTGCTCTCCCTGCAAAGGCACGGGGTGCCCAAGGGGCTGTGTCCCTGCTGGTTCCCTCTACGCCCTGTCACAGCATGGGTGACCCTGGTGGGTGATGTGCTGTGGCTCCCTGTGTGCCAGGAGCTGGTGTACCTGCCTCAATACCTGAACCTCCTGTGTGGGATGACTGTGATGTACCACGAGGAGCTCACAGCACAGGGTAACCTCAAAGCCAATGATGCCATTAAGGTGAGAAAATTGAGGTCCTTTCCCACCCTCCAGCACCCAAAGACAGCACCCGGGCCTGAGAGCCTTCCTTCAGCAAGGCGCAAAAGAGATGGACCTGAAGTTGCCCACAGCACCCAGAGGCCTCCACAGGTCCTTCCAGGTCCCCCTCTAGTCCCCTGGGGCTGGGGTCAGCCTGTCTGAAGTACCAGCCATGGCAAAGGCAGCTTGTCCCACCCCCCAGCCCACCTTGCCAAGCTTCCTTTACAGCTTATTTGCATGGACAGGGGTCACTTTTGACACTGGGCATCCCAGCAGCTCAAATCACAGATTCATGGAATGGTTTGGGTTAGCAGGGACCTTAAAGTTCATCTCATTCCAGCCTCCTGCCATGGGCAGGGACACCTTCCATTCTCCCCAGTTGCTCCAAGCCCTGTCCAACCTGACCTTGGAGACACTTCCAGGGATCCAGGGCCAGCCACAGCTCCTCTGGGCAACCTGTGCCAGGGTGTCACCACCCTCACAGGGAAGAATTTCTTCCTTATCTCAATCTAAACCCATACTTGAACCTAACAACTAATCTGTGGAAAGCTCCAGCTGACTTTGGCAGCAACTCTTCCCTTCTGTTTTACTCCAGAAACTCATGGCCAAGGCAGGACCCCAGGTCCGTGTGGAGAAGCAGCTCAGGGACCAGTCCCTTGCTGAGCAGAGGAAGCACATCAAGAGCCTCTGGAGCCAGGAGGAGAGCGAAAGGCAGCAGAGGCAGGTGAGCTGGGGGTGTGGGGCAGGTGAGCTAGGGCCAGGTGAGCTGAAGATGTGGGGCAGGTGAGCTGGGGGCAGGTGTGCTGGGGGTGTGGGGGCAGGGAGGGCAGAGGGCAGCTCTGCTGAGCCCCCAGGGGTGACAGTGAGTGTCCTTGCAGCAAGCCGTGTCCATGCTCTCTGCAGAGCAGGATCTGAGCTCTTCAGAAACGGCGGGTGAGTGCCTGGCAGGGGGCAGGGCAGGGGATTGTGGGGACAGCCACGCCAGGGCATCCTGCCCTGCTCCTTCCCTGACACCACAGGTGTTGACGTGGAGGCCACCAACGCCAGAATGGAGCACGAGGCCTTTGTGACTGACAAGATGGAGAAGGCAAAGACTGCTCTGAAGTGCTCCTGCCTCTGGGTAATGGAAAACCCATTGCTTCTAAATCCTGGGGCTGCTGGAACACTGCTGGGGAGCTGTGACCTCTCTGCTCCCCCCATTTCCCTGTGGAGTTATCTGCTCTCCTCTCCCTTGAGCCCCACAAAGCCCCTCTTTGCAGGCAGGCATGAGCTGCCCCTCTCCATGACCAGAGACTGCAGAGCTCTGTGGTGCTGTAACCCCTCCAAGGCCCTGCTCGCAGCAGGGCTCAGTCCCTGTGTCTCCCCTGGCCAGGATATCCCCAGCAGCATCGAGGCCCAGAGGAAATCCCTGAGGAACCTGCAGCAGCACATCGATGAGTGCAACGAGAGGAAGAAGGTGCTGAAGAAGACACTACAGGAGGTGGAGTTGAAGCAGGCTAAACTGAAGTTTAACCAGCCTGTCAGCACCACCAGGTCCTGCTGGCCTCGCAGCAGTTACAACCTGCAGGCCACCACCCTTGTGGGGAACACCCCAACCTCCACCCCACTGCAGCCACACACTGGGAGGGTTTCTGAGCTCCCACCTCTGCTGCTGGCAGAGCACCCAAAGCTCCCTCTGGGATCCTGGAGCTCCCTTTCTCTTTGCCTGGAATGGGAAGTGCTGCCAGCAGCATGGAGCTGGGCTGCTGTTGGGGGTGGGGGAACCTGAATGGCTTTTGGAGCAGTTTTGGGGTGTCCTGCACCCCTCTGCAGCTGTGTGATGTGAGTGTGGCTGGCTCCAGGCTGCGGGAAATGGAGCTGAGAGAGAAGCTGAAGCAGGAGGAGGCCCGGCTGGAGCAGATGCGAGCCCAGATGTTGAGGAACCAGAAGCGCCTGATCGAATTTGAGAACATCATTGACAACCTGTTCCTCCGCATGCAGGGCATCCTCATCCCTGGCCAGGTACAACAGGGCACCAGGGGAGCGGGGCCAATGCAGGCAGGGCTGCAGGGGACACCTGGCACAGCCACCACCGCCACCAGGACCTTGCTGTTGCCACCAAGGTGGTTCTGTCTCCCCTAGGAGGAGACTGTTGTGGTGGAGGGGATGCAGGAGAAGCTGCAGCACTGTGAACAGAAGCTGAAGTTCCTGAAGG
Source organism: Cettia cetti (assembly GCA_013401135.1). Lineage (NCBI taxonomy): Eukaryota > Metazoa > Chordata > Aves > Passeriformes > Sylviidae > Cettia > Cettia cetti. The sequence continues at coordinate 4,310 of VZUI01030113.1, read as the reverse complement.
GGAGGGTGGCAGCCCGGCCCGAGGACAGCACTGATGAACGCAGCGAGGTACGGGGGCTCCGGCCCTCTGTGCCCCTGGGGACATGCACAGGGCCCTCACAGGTGGCCACCCAAGCCATCCTTCCTCAGCAAGACCACAGGGAAGAGCCATGGAGCAGCTCAGCCCTGGACAGCAGTGGGCACCCACAGGGTACCTCAAGTGTGGCACCCTTGGGTTGTAACACCCACCTATCCTCCAGCACATTACCCAGGCTGTCTTTCACAGACTTTTGCCAAGGTCAAGAACCTTCTGGAGAAAAGAGCTGCAGGTGAAACACAGAACCTGAAGATTTCCTTTGAGGATGAAGACACTATGGAAGATGGTAGGAGAGCACTGTGGGGACATGTCCTACAGTGGCTCTCCCAGCCCCTACCCCTGGGGTTTTTGGGAGTCCTTGACTGTCTCCTGCTGGCCCAGCAGACACCAACCCACAAAGTGCCTCCAGGTCTTGAGGCACACCTTGGCTGCTCCCAAGGCTTCAGACATGGGTGGTGGTTTTAGGCAGGGGAGAAGGAAAGCAGATGGTGGCATGGTAAGCACCAAGCCACTGCAGGGACAAGGAGAGATGTGGGGCAAGAGGGGACACCCTCATCTTCAAAATCACCTGGTTGTGAAGAATAATCAGTGCTTGCTTCTGCCTGTGAGTGCTCCTGGAAGAGGCAAAGAGCTTTTGGCAGACACCACCTTTCTTTAGCAAAGCAGGAGCTGTGCCCACCACACTAGCTCCAGACCTTTATGGGAAGCCCCAGCAGTGTTGGAGATGGGCCACAGTGGTGGCATCACCAGGTCCAAGAGGTCACCCTGGGATACTGGGGTGGAAAAGCCCATGAGGACTCTCCTGGATCCCATGAGTCCAACAAAATGTGCCAGCTCTCCCAGGGACATGGGCACAGCAGAGGCGGCCTCCAGACCCCCCCCCCAGCCCCTCCTCTCCACTCTCCACTCTCCCCTCCAGACACCTTGGATTTTGAGGATGAAGAGGAGGACTACATCCCCAGCCGGGAGGACATCAAGAAGCAGGGGTTGCAGCTGATCAGAATGAAAACCAGGCGTCGCAAGAAGAAGTAGTGGTTTCTCTATGTGAGCATTAAGGACCCCAGGCCACCCCTTGTACCCTTTTCCAACCAGGTTTAATAAATCATATCTTCTTCATTGCTCCCAGTTCTGTGGTAAGGCTGGAACTGGTGGGTGTAGGTCACTTCTGTCACTCAGAACACACTGGGGTCCATCCCTGAGGGGTTCTGAACTGGGTTTGGAGGTGGAGACGGGCTGGGTTAGGGACAGCCTCAGCCCCTGGAGCAATGCTGGGGCTGGCCTGGCTTTCTCCCCCTTGGTGCTGTGGGGCCAACACCTTCGCAGGACCTCTGATTCCCCATGGGCTAGAGCCTGTATGAGCCAGTGATGGGGAAATGCGAGGAATGGCTGAGTCCTGTGGGTCCCCAGGGTGGTGTCCTCGTGTCCAGGCATGGAAGCAGAAGGGCAGAGCCTACCTGGGAAAGAGAGACCCAAACCTGAGCTGAGTCCCTAGCTTGGAGCCTCTCCCCTCCCTGGTCCTGCACATGCATCCTGCAACTCCTGCCCTGACCTTGGAGCAAGCCCCAGGGGTCACCTGTGGGCTGCAGGGGGATCTGGCAGTCAGGAATGTCCCGGTGTGACGCAGGACAGCAGAGCTGCTGCTCTGGGGAGGATCCCTAGTGCTGCTGAGGGGCACCGCCACGCAGCCCTGGAGGCCACCTTGTCCCCTCTCCTCTCGTGCTGCAAATAGATGGTGCTGTTTCTCCAAGAACAGCCGGCACCGAGGGGCTCTGCCTGTGCTCCTGGGCAGAGAGCCAGGACAGGGGCACTTTGTCCCTTTCCACAGGGGAATGTCAGTCTCAGAGCAGCCTTTCCCTGCCCGTTCTGCTCCCTGTGCTTCGTGCTGGCATCATCAATTACATCACCACCGAGGGGAGGAACAGCTGCTCCCAAGTCTCTCAGCACTATTCCTGGTGGGTCTCGTGGAATGGGCATAATGTTCACAAAATACAGCACAACTTGAGGTTTTCCAGGGAAGCTCCAGAAATAACATCACATATCAATAAAGGCTTCCCATGGAGCTTCCCAGAATCCATAGACACAGGTGGGCTCTTCTGCACGTAATTGCATATCCATCTGTTCATGACATGTTCTCATGTGCCCACCACAGCCTCCCCACCCTCACAGAGAAGAGTTTCTTCCCAATCTCCCATCCAGCCCTGCCCTCTGGCAGTGGGAAGCCATTCCCTGTGTCCTGTCCCTCCATCCCTTGTCCCTTGTCTCTCTCCAGCTCTCCTGGAGCCCCTTTAGGCTCTCAAAGGTGCTCTGAGGTCTCCCTGGAGCCTTCTCTAGGTGAACACCCCTAGCTCTCCCAGCCTGAGAAATGTGTCAAGCTCTTGGTCTGGTCTTTCCACACTGGCTGTGGGGAACAGGGAAGTGAGAAAAGGTGTGGAAGAACTGGAAATGGCTGGAGGCTCTATTTTCTGTGGCACATTTTCTGGCTGAAAGGTAATTCTGGGCTATATTAGCTGCCTTTACAGGAGCAGAGCAGCAGCAATGGGGTTTCACTTCTCTGAGCTCCTCCTGCCCGGCCCTGAGCAGGGAATCCAAGACTACCTGCTCCATCAGGAGCATCCACTGGATGTGTTCAGACACCGCATCCCAAAGCCTTGTCACAGCTGCCAGGAGAGGGGAAGGGCTGTCACCCCCAGCCAGCAGCTCCCGGGCACACAGACAGAGCCGGGTGCAATCGGAATGACTGGTCCTGGCTCCCCTGGATCCAGAGAGACAGGAATGAGTGCAATAGGAATGACTGCCCCTGGCTCCCCTGGATCCAGAGAGACAGGAATGAGTGCAATCAGAGTGACTGCTGGTTCCCCTGGATCCAGGAGAGGCGGAGCCAGGAATGGATGTGACAGGTGGAGAAGAGGTGCAAGAGAGGGGGGAAAGAACCAGAGGCAGTGTCTTGGTTTCTGGATTTGAAAAGATGGGAAAAGGTGGGGCTTCAGGGTCTCTCCCATAGGGGAAAATATCCTTAATTATATAAGGAACAAATGAATAAGTAGGGAAGGGAAGGGGAAAAGGGAAATGAAAAGGAAGGGGAAAGGGAAACAACAGGACTAATTCCACTTGAGATCTCATTAGGTGTCAGGCATGGGTGGCACAGCCCAGGGAAAGAGATGAGATGTTTCCTTTTCTTACCTAAGAAACCTTTATTCCCTTCCTCCGAGCTCAGCTGGGGCTCCAGCATGGATGCTGCAACCAGTGCCAGGACTGGTGAGAAACCAAAAATAGGAGATTGAGGAATTGCATGGAAGCATTTGCCATGTGGAAATATCAATCTCTGCCTTGAGAAGGTTGTGTTTGAGTGGGTTTGAGGCTTTTTATTTTTAAAGGTGTGATGAAAATCACATGGAACAGAGTCCAGGGAAGGGCGGGCACAGCTGGGGCTGTCACTGTAGCATCAGTGCTGGGTTTTATCCTCTGGGAAAAGGGGAACTGGGTAAATCAGCCAGTCTGGGGCCAAAAGCAGAGGCTCTACTGGCTGTTCTGGGGAGGGAGAGGCAGCCAGGGAGATCCTTCTTGGAGCTGCAATTGGTGGGATGTGGGAGGTTTGTGTATCCCAGCCTTTGGGGTGAGAGCTGTCTCCAGCCAAGGAAGCACAAACATTTTCCATTCATATGTTGATAAAAGGGTTCATGGGGGATGATGGAGGGGGTTGGCCTGGTGAAGAGCAGGAATTAGCATCACAACCACAATGGCTCAGCATCCTGGGCCAAGCAAGGTGGGTCTAAGGCAGTTCTGGTAAAGGAGGTGGGGCCCATGCTCTGACCCTCAGCAAGGGGAGAAGTGGCTGCAGAAGAGCAGTGGATGGGGCTGGTAGGTCCCACAAGGCAGCTTTCCTCCACAACAGAGACCATGGACCACCTCAGACTCTTTTGGTGGCCTGCTCTGGGCCTGCCCTACCAGCTCCATGTCTATGCTGGGATGAGCTGCAGGCAGCTCCAGAGGGGTCTCAGGAGAACAGGGTAGAGTTGGGACGCATCCCCTCCCTCTCCTGCTGCTCACTCAGCTGGGATGAGCCCAAGGGACACTTGGCTTCCTGGTCTGCCAGTGGCCATGGCCAGGTCATGTCCCATTTGTCACGCAGCAGAACCCCCCAGTTCTCCTCCACAGGGTGCCATCCATCCATCCATCCATCCATCCATCCATCCATCCATCCATCCATCCATCCATCCATCCATCCATCCATCCAT
>VZUI01030109.1:0-103904 GCA_013401135.1 Cettia cetti | reverse complement strand
CCCCCCCCCCCCCCCCCCCCCCCACTAATCTATCTTATTGGTGTACAAAGAAAAAGTTATTAAATTGTTATGGACCTTTCCAAAGCTTATCTAGGAGATATTTACTGGTAATGGGAGCAGAGTGTTTGAGTTTGTGAGAAAAGAACAGATTTCAGTGAAGCAAGCAGGGGGAAATGACTTGCACGTATGTAACAGTAACAGGTGTTGTGAACTCATCCATCATCTCACACAGCACTAAAGAACAGACAACAGTTTCTTCGTAGAACACTCTTAATAAAATATCAGGAATTTATTACTTTGAGAGGAGGAGGGGACAAAGAGGTGAGAGGGAGCTTTAAAGTGAATCTTAAGTGGAACTTAAAATCTTCTGAATTTGGTGTCTAGATTATCTTTTTTGTTTTTTTAAAGATACATACATAGGATGTAGGGATGACTATTTCCACTCCTGTCCCCCCACCACAAAAACCTTCCAAAGTCTTAGTTGGAGGCAGGATGGAAATACTGAGTTTTACCTCTGGAAACTAAGTTGTGAAAGACCCTGAGTGCTCTGATGAGTTTCTGATTAATTTCTACTCCTGAAGGAAGCTGCATGTAGGCTGCACCACACAGACTGGCTTTGCTTGATACCATAGAGTAAGTGCAAGCTGAGTGCTGATGAAAAGTGAAAGACTGGCAGAAGAGAGCAGTTCAGAGTGGCACTTCATGTCAAAGCAGAGGTTTTCCCCTACTGAAAATCATTTATTGTACCAGGAACAGAAGGGTGTAAGGAGGCTGATGAACTGCAGAACCACATGTAACACACTTGACAGGCCACATTCCATTTGGAGGGAGGAGAAATCAAGGCGTAGTGCTCAAGTGGCTGGTCAGATGTGGTAGAGGAGCACTCCCACTTCTTTCTGTCTTCCCACTGAGCACGTGCAGAATTTGTTCCAATTCCCAAACTGACTTTCATCAGGAAGGACACTGGGCAGGAGAGAAAAGTGGGGTAAAGATCATTTAGAAATAAGGATTTCTGATCATTTTATTAATAACTGTGAGAAATGTACCACCTGGCAGGAGAGATAAGTGGATTTTCCTAAGCTCTGTTATAGGCAGGTAAATATTGTTCTGGTTTATGGCACTAATAATTAAACAGAACACTAGTCTGTCTCTTGGCAATTTGAAACTTAAGGTGGTTGGTTTCTGAAGGCATGTGCTGAAATCTGAACAAGAATTATTTTACATGTAAACTTCATAATAAAAGGCTATATATATCCTGTCTAGTGGATATGTTTCAGGAGCATATACAGCACTGAAATAACACATTTTTTTCATTGTCTTCCAAGTCATCTAGGCACCACTTTTGGTAAATCTTGCAGTTCTTAAGAAACAGATGAAGCAGACTTAAGATCTGAGAAATACTAATTCCTTCAAGAACATTGCCTCCCTAATGCAGTTTTATGAATAATAGATTAGTGTAACTAATTAATATTTTTGTATCTTTTATACAATGTGCCCACAGTTTGTTAGACAGTGTACTTATTTCATGTGCTTAGATCATGGTAAAAAAAATGCAGATGGCCCTAGAATTGAAGTATCTGTAATTCTGGGGAAAGCAGTAGCACCTGTGACTTTGAGAAGTTCTGACTTTCAGAAACCGGCTTTAAATTAGACTGTTACTGCATTTGCAATGGCATGCCAATCTTGGTTGTGTAGTGCCTAAACCAAGTTCTGTGTCTCAGACTAGGGCTTCCAGATATACTTCTACCTCAGAAGGAAATATGAGTAGATGTTCAGGTACCCTCGTAAACCACAAATGTACGTTATTCTCACCCTAAAATTGTTACTCTTTCCTCTGGTCACCCTTGCCAACAATCCAATTAGACTGAAATGCTTTTCAATGGCCCAGACAACAGTATGTACAGCTAAGCTGGAGAACTGCTCACAACCTCTGGAAAACACTGTTTTACAACGATGTGTATACACTTGAGAGATCTTTACTAAAGTAACAGTGGGGTGATAAAAAAAGAGAAGCTTTTGTCAGGGCCCCAGATCACTAATGGGCCTTGAGAGGCCTGATCACTTTCACCTGGGTCGCCCTCACAACTCCCCGACTGGGCCATCTGCTCATTTAAGCCCTAGACGGGAGTGCAGCTCCTTCCTTGAGCTGTGCTGGCTGGGGACATATTCTCAAAATTATTCTGTGGGTTTTCTGATGTGATTTCAGATCTTGGCTGTTTTTGTTGCTTCTCCACAATGACCACGGGAGCATCAATAGGACCTGGTGCTGCTCTGCTTGGCTGTCTCTTCTGCTGTGGGACTGTGCTCCCTTGGGGAGTTCCCTACCCAGCCTATGTTCTTGCTGCCTTTAGCTCCCAGTTTGCCTCCTCTTAGGGTGCAACTGCCTCTTGCTTTCCCCTGAAGCTTTTTGTAGATGCTCTCCTCATTTCTTCCTATGAACTAGCAATGACTCCTATAAGGAAGCACAGGGACTTGTTGGGAGCCTGAAGTGCTTTTCAGTTAGGATGTGGAGGCTTTTCAGAGCAGTCTGATCATCTTAGGCTTCTTCCTATAGATATATAGTTATGTGGGGCTTTTTTTCTGTTTAATTTTTCGTTTTTCTTTTCAAAGGGGACAAGGATTTTGCTCCTGTAGTTCACAACGAGAGGTTAAGAAGACCATGCTCTTTCCCTCTGCTGCTGCCTCTTACTGACCCTCGCAAGATCTTGCCTCTGAAAATCTTGCAGTTTCTCCAAGCCAGGTGGTTGCTGTGTGGATGCATAGCTGTCCAAGCTGCTCTCTAGTGTCCCAAGAGGACACTATCAAGTGCACTTGATAGGTGAAGCTAGGGCCAGGACATTTGTAATGTGCAGCTCAATCATGCTTCTGAAAAGCAACCTCTGTGCCTTGTTTTACCATTAACCCAATGCCATGTCCGACACTTAGGCATCAGTTGATGGGAGATAGTGGCTGAACAATAGTTATTGATTTTTCATTTCATATTAAAGGCATAGCAAGTTCTGAGTCTGATAGTGAGGGTAGGATGCTAGTGTAGACGTTCCTGTTTGGCTGTGAAAGGAGTCTCCTTGCCTTTCCTGGACCCTTGCCTTGTATAGGATTCTCTCATTAAGGTGTCAGGCTATACTATATATGTTTGTTTCTGACTTTTTTTTTTTTTTTTTTTTTTTTTTTTTTTTTTTTTTTTTTTTTTTTTTTTTTTTTGTCTTGGAGCAATCATCAGTTAAGCTTTAAGTAAATAAATGTTTATCAATTATTTAACCAAAGCACATTGAGGAAAATGGCAAACAATGAGTAACAGAAGAGGGATGGAATAGAGTGGAGGTTATTTCTGACTGGAGAAATAACCAGTGTCTCACTGAACTGGGCAAGTTCAGAAATAGCCAGTGTCTCACTGAACTTGCCCAGTTCAGTGAGACACTGGCTTCATTTGATGGAGAGTTCAACAAGCTCTGTGGTTTCCTTTATAAGAAGAAATATTGATCTAGAATCCTTTTCTAACTTATCCTGGTAAGATCTGTTTTAGTCAAGTCACTAGCACTATACTTGTATAAAATGTTGAGAAGAGATGAGATGATGTTTTGAAATTTCAAAAGTTTGCAAAACTTTTGTAATTTTGCAACAGATCCCAGGATTTTGGCAGCAAGTTACATGGAATGCTTATATCATTTCTCCTGTAGTATCAGCAGACTTAAGAAACCAGCACAATTCAAGTGAAATAGTTTTAGCTAACAATGTTTCCACAGCATGCATAAAAGCACAGGTTGTTACTTCAAGCACAAACATTTTAATCTTTTACTTTCTTTTTTTTATTCTGTTGCTGTTTGATTTTATTCCCCCTCCCTTTTGGCTGTAGATGTTACTTTTCTCTCCTTTCCTGGCCTGTCACCATCTCTGCTTGTGAACAGCTTAGCTCTGGCTGCTGCTTCCCATATATGTCTGAAATCTTGGTACCTGCACAGAGAACCTTCTGCAATACAGATGTTGAGGATGTTTCTAGGATGTTAGACTTTTTTGCTGCTTGTAGTAATAGCACTGCTGCTGTTACGAGAAATGATTATACAAAAAAAGGTACAATAAATAGTCTATATATGCAATACTACAGTAGGCAGTAGTGGCAGTGAGCTCTTGCACTGTAGTCCAGAAAAGTAAGGATTACTTTTAGCCTTTGAATTTATAGTATATTCCTTTACCTCCTGTGATAGAGTTTGTCTTAATTGCAGTACTGCATTTGGTTCTGCAGGTCCTGCTGGAAAGTTGAAATCCACACTGTTTCTGTTTCCAAGTCCCTCTGACTACTCTGGATGCTGGGGGTATTGGAACCCCGTTCTTGGTCTGGGCTATTTAAGCAGAAAAGTTTGTAAGGCTTACAGCCTGAGTGGTTTGCAAGGTAGAAAGGGCCTGTCCTTTAATAAGACCTCAGCAATAAGAACCAACAACTTTTTTAGTTGGTAAAAACCTCAAACTCCACAACAGTGCTAGAAAGCTTTAGCTCTGGAGCTTTATAATAGATTGTTATGGGATTTGAAACTAATCCTGATCTTTAGCAAAGGTTGTTGATAAAGTCTTCAGCTCAGACAACCATGTCATTACCTCTAATGGCCTCATACATGGGAGGTAACTCTGCTGAGAACTTCAAATTGAGTACACATGTACCATAACTAAAAGTGGTCTTGGCCTGAGACCTTTAGAAACAACTATGATAGCCCTTCAGTGTATTGCAGTTTGAGCAACCTGTGCAAAATCTAAGCATCCCAGAAATACCACAGCTGTTTTTTGATTCTGCTGAATCTTTGAGATGAGCTAATTAGAAAATACAAGTTACACATGTTAAAATGAGACTTCCAAGAAAACCGAGTCTTCCATGCAAGACCTCAGCGTATACAGGGGACATGTATATACAGAGCATATACAGTGAGACCTGGCAGAGTCTCACAGGTTGGACCTGAAAGCCTGCAGCCTTCTGCTTATGGAAGGTAAAAAGAGCTATCCTTAAAGCAGACAGACACAGGTGGCTGGCTAGTGAAGGAGGTGATCCTCACTTTATCTTATTTGATTTCATTCTCACAATGTTGAAAGCTGTCTGCAGTGTGTGGTACTTTGTGCTTTTCCTTAAGCCTCAAATGGTTTTATGCCATTGTTCTTAGAAGCCATTTAAGTGTTCTGCAAAGCCATTTAGAGGATTTTGAACTACTGTGATATGATTCAGTCCTAGAGTCACTCTGAAGCACAAAGGCCCTATTGTCCTACTATGTTGCTGAAGTGTTGTAAAGGAGAGCTTGCTACTCGTAGTTTTGGAATGGTTTCTCATGTTTCAAGCATGCCAGCCAAGAGGGGAATCCTTACAGAACTATATAACTTTGATATGAAACCTCCTCAGGACCCTCCCCACACAGTGTGCACGTGCCTTTGGGTAAGGTGCCCCCATTATATGGCTGCATTTCTTCACAGCTAACTGTCTCATTTCCAGGGCTGTTGACTTGCTTCATAGGTAGTGTATTATGTATTCACTAATAAGGAACTAGGTTTTGCTAAAAGGTTTTGTTGCAGTTTAATGGTCTTCAGAATTTAACACCAGTTTCACAAAAGAGTGGTGTTAAATTAGGGCTGTAGTGTTGTCCTCTCAGCCAAGCTAACTGGAAGTATTACTGTGGAATTGTACTGATTTATCAACATTTACCAAATGCTTTAGCAACATCATCAGCTTTAGTTGTACCCATCCTAAAACTGCATTTAAACAGGACAGTTATTACAACAGAAGGGGAAATTCACTGAAATATAACACAGATCTTCATGATCAGAATGTTTTAGAGGCTAATAGACTTGGTCTAGCTACCTTGGTTTCTGCTGGATTTATAAGTGTCTTATTTCCCCATTTTAAATGGAATACAATGTTAGCTGAAATTCGGCAGGTAACTACTTAGGGTGAAGTTGTGGTGGTGTGTGGGAGAAGATAAAGCCCCTTCCTTCCTCCCTTAGAAATCTGAACATCAGCAGGGCACAACTGTTTTATGCTTCCTGGCTGACTGGGCAGAGATCCCTTGTACCTGAAGCAGTGGTATTCCTACTGTGTCACGTGTTTTTACAAGTGTTTACTCCTACCTTTCTTATTCTTAACTTTCAGTGGAGTTGGTTTTTTTTTACCTTGTATTACTTTATTTCTTCTTTTTATAATTACCAAATGAATTCAATCAAGTCTTTACTGATTTTCAGGAAAGACAATAGTGTGAGGTAGTGGTGTGTTCATTAATATAAACAATTTCTCTACAAAAAGGATTCAGCTCTGTTTATAGGAACTGTTCTGTAGAAGGCTTCCTGTTCATCTGTGTTAAAGTGGAGCCCATCTCATCCCACAGAGGGAAGTGCAACATATAAAGCTATTAGAGAGGACCTATAATATGGAATAGAAAAGATGGCCAGATGAATGCATTAAAATCCCCTTATCATGCTATAATTTATGTTAAAGGAAACCATTTTGTAACCTGGGCTGCCCTACCAGCATGAACACAGTGAGAAGGCAAAGTAGTTTGTTGGTCTGTTTTATTATGTAATGTATAGATAAAATGTGGTGGAGTTAATTTGAAAAGTGCCAAAAGTGAATTTTTAGCTGTGTGACATGATTTGATTTAATGGAAAACACCACAGATGAGACATACATAATAGTCTATAAAATCCACAGAGTTGTTAAATACTTCTGGTGAACTTTAATCAGTTTTAAAGTTCGAAGAGCTTTAAGTTTAAAAGTTTAAAGTTTAAAAATTGCAATTCAACAGGATGTTTTATCTCATAAAGTATTTGTAACCTCATGCCTGAGGTCTGCTGCTTTAATGTCATGCTATTGTGACATGTCCCTTCTCTGTCTACAGGATGGTGCAACTCAGTTAATCACTCTACAGGTAGCATGATTTAAAACAGTTTTATTTAAGTCAGTATTGAGCTATTGTGATTCACACTTGCTGAAAATCTAGTCCAAGGTTCATAAAGTACATTGAAATAAGGGATAGCAGGTATCACAAAAATACAAGGTATTCTATCAGTGAGATAAATGAAGAAATTTGTTTTCAATTTTTAGCAGTGCAAAATACAGATATATGAAAGAAAATACTATGAACATCATCAATATGCAGTGACTTCTGTTTGTCTGGTATCTGCTTTGTAACTTTTTATACACAGTAAATTATCCTGCTTAAATTTAATCTGGTTCCTCCATCCCACATTAACAATAGACAAACTTGTAGTCTTAAAATTACAGTTTGGGCATATTTAGGCATACATATTTTGGGCATGAATAGAGGCTTTTAAAATCCTTTTGCTTCAGTCTAGTTGATAGAAGTACTTTAGTTGAAAAGTGAGAAACTGTTTGAAATGCTGTTTGTACTTTCCAAATGCTTGGTCAGAAAAGCTGTTTTTCTCATGCTTGCTTTTTCTGGGGGAAATGAACTTCATGTTGTAAATTGGATTGATCCCTCTACATGCTCTCTTGACACTAATCATTGAGAAGAGGGAGGTGTCTCAGTGCCACACGTGGTGAGTTCTGTCAGTCCTGAAACTTGGCTGTTCTGTTTGGTTTTGCTCCAGTGAGGTACCTGGGAATTTAATTTGAAAACCTTGGCCAGGGGTCTTGGAACCCAAATCAGGAGTGATGTCTATTTAAACTGGCAGAGAGTGAATGACTGATGTTGAGAATAAGTAATCCGTGTTGTGAAACTTTAAGGTGCCATTAGTTTTGAAACAGTACTTACTGTCAGTGTTGCTGAAATACCAACTTTTTGAGACATAGAGGTCTGTCCTTTTGAATATTCTTGAATAAAGCATAAGGTAATCATTCTTGTAGGCATTATGCATGTGCATCCCATGGTGAAAAATGTGTGTCCTTGGGTCTGGTGGGACAAATTCTTCTTTTGGTTACCTGAGAGAAAATGCAGAGTAAAGTCAGCTGTTGCTGATTTCTCCAGTACTCGGTGATGCAAATGAGGGCTGAATTCATTCCACTGCCTATATCTGTTATTTTGCATAGAAGTGCTCACTGTGCTGAAAGATACCCACATTTGCAAGAATGTGTCTGTAGTTTACATTTCCAATTTTAATTTTTGAACCATGTGTGAGAGACTCCAGGGAACAGTGTGTACTGTCAGCAGAAGTTATCTTTTTGATGAATCAGGCACATTGTTTGTAACTGTGCATTTGATAGACATGTTGTAATAAGGTCCTGAACTGCTTACTGTGTCTTTATGTACCTTCCCCCTCAGCAGTTGTAACTATTGTGCTGCTTGACCTATATTAATGGTACTACAAACAACAAGTTTAACCATTAACTTGTGGGCCCTGTTTAAATGGATTTTACCAAGAGATGAGAACTGAAGATTTAAGGAGGTAAAAATTAAAAAAAAAAGGGCTACCAGTGTGATGTTTTTTCATGCTTACTGATCTGATGTATGGGGAGGGAAGGAGTTCAAAGGCACAGGAATAAAGGCTAAAATCATATTATTACCATCTGAATGACTAGTGCCTTTAAAGTTATGGACAAGCCTTCCTTAAATGTTTTGTTTATTAAATAACTTGTGAATTTATCTGTGTGGTTATTCTAATGAGGTTTGCTTGCTTTATTTTCCATGTCTATACACACTGGAGCAAGAAAAGGCTGAGAGGGTTTCACTGATGAGGGGTAAATATTGCCTGCTTGTGCTGCCTGGGAAAAGGAAAACTGGCTCTTAAGTAATGTGTGAGAAGACAGTGAAAGCTAGAAAGAGTCCAAGTGAAAGGAGTGGTGTCAGAATAATGCTTTAGGTGTGGAAAGAACTGAGAAATTTTGCTTGATTTACGTGGGCTGCATCTCAGGAGCTTAAGTTCACTGTGCAGAACTTGTATTTTAGAGCATTAAATGAAAGTCAAAACTTAGATTTCTGATAAATGATTCTATAACCCAGAAAAAAGCATAGTGTAACAGCTGATCTATGGTAAGTGCCTCGTGTGTGCAGAAAGCCAACAGCAAACCTGTGGTGGTTCAATGTCTGATGTGATTTGATCCTTCATGGAAAAGTGATTCTGTGTTTCTAAGTTTACTGACATCAGTGATCTTTGACTGAGGTCCTTAAATGGTAGGCATGCAGAAGTTAAACTGAGGGAATGAGGGGGTGGGAAGCGCTGTGCTCTGGGATGTCCTGCCAAAAGCTCAGTTTTCCCTGATAAAGCTGCCTCATGGCAGGCAGGCATTTAAATGTGCTACTGTTTCCATTCTGTGGTTATCTCTCTGGCTGCTGGGATTTCACCATTCTGGCCCTGCAGGGGCCTGTGCAGGTGTCTTGTGCAATCCAAGTGTGTGTCCTGCTGGGTCCTGGTGATTGACAGTGGCAGAAATGTGTGCTCTAGCTAAAAGTAGCAGCTGATATTCATAGGTGCAAATGTCTGTGGCTCATTGTCTGCACCTGAGCTGTTGTTAGGCGTTGTAGCAGCTGTGGAACAAGCATTAGGTAACCCTGTGCATACAGTCAAAACAGAATTGGAATTTGAGGCACCTAAGGTGCACCAAAACCTGCAGTTAGAAACATGCTCTGGAAATGTATGGTATTTATGGATATGATCCTTATTTCAATGTAGTCCAAGCAAGGTGAGTAGAAATGTACCTGTCTTGTCACTGATGTAGTTTTTTTTTATTGAAAGAGGCAAGCAGAGACAAATTCTTGTCAACTCTGACCATTAAGAGTTGTTAACTGACATCTTTGGACCTTGATTTGAAGATTGCAAACAGCTTGGTAAGCACTTAATTAAATCACTAAAAACCTCATAATAGGACGGGAAGCAGTGAACAAGACTGTCAAACATTAAGTGATGTATAAGACAAGTGAGGGAAGGAAGGCTAATGATTTTAACTGCCAGACTTCTCTAACCAGGGACTTCCTTGTCTTTTTTAAATTCCTGAAGACAGAGGCACAAAGTCAGCCTTACAAGGAAGTGATCTCAATTAGACTCAAAGGGAAAAAACCCAGAAATATTGGGGAAAATTTACTGTGAGCAAACAAAAATGCAACTGCGCCATCAGAATTTTTCTTGCCTCTAAGTTTCTGTAGTTTCACTTTTCTCTCATGCCAGTATTTGCAAGGTTTCTGTATAAGTTAAACTGATAAAAGGCTGTGTATATGCAGTTTCTGAAGATTTTCTGCTTGCAATACTCATTCCTAAAATTCTACAGGAATAAGTTTATCTGAGGAAAATCTGTTTTCAAGTTTGTCCATATGTTTAATGGCATTAATTTCTTTAATTTGGATTAGCAGGCACAGTTTTGCTTCACCCAGAGCAAAGGCAGAAGCAGGGCAGGCCCCCATGGCTACTCTTGACTTTTTTTTTTTTTTTTGTCTATCTATCCCTTCCATTCAGAAAGGGCCATGTTCAGAATGAGGTGTCAGCACGGTGATTTTGTTCTGAACATTAACTTTTGTTCTAGCAGCTGTGCTGGCTGGCACCCATGCAAGGAAATTTAGCATTTTCCACTGTATTGGTACAACAGTATGATTTTTATTTTGCTCTGAGTCTAATGGGCATGTTCCGGCTCGTAATCATGAGGGCCTGGCAGATGAGCTTTTGAGATGCTTGTGAACAACTCTGGTGAGAAGCTCCCCCCCACTTCTGTGTGTTTAAACTAGTTTGCAAGTCTTTATATTTTTCTCCTAATGACTCCAGGTGGGAAGGTTTGTTTACTTAGCAGTTTAAAGTACCTTGTATGGGTTCACATGTTACCCTGATAGGAAGGAGGGAAAAATCTAGTTTAATAAACTGGTTCTTTTTGCCAGTTGTCAGGTGTGAGGGGGAAGAAGAGCAATTTAGTCACAGAATGTGACCTGTACAAATATGTGCAAGACAGGTTAAATGAAAGCAGCAGTTTTAACTTTGAGTCTTAAAGCTTGCAAAGCAATTGTCTGCCAAGAAGACTATTCTGTGACCCAGTGACAGTAAACTGACAAAACAGTGTCACCCAATTCAGTTACTTTTTGCTCATTTAGTCAATCTCTACCTTGTAGTAAGTCAGTTCCTCTGTCCTTCAGCAGCTGTCATGGTAAAACTGCATCTTTTAATGTCTTGGTATTTCTGTGCTAAAAGTTTAATGTGAGCTGCTTGAGAGAATTTTGTCTTGTATCAGAGCTATAAACCTTATCTAAGTAAATAGAATAAAGCTGGCTAATGATCACCAACTCATTCAGTGGATAGGCTTGAAAAGGTAGTAATTTCTTTTGACAATGCAGAAAGCTTCATAGAGAAAATAGTCTTCATTACATATCAGTAAAGATAAGCAGCCTTTTTCAGGCTATATTTTCCCCTAAAGAGTACAGGTATGGTGTGTGTAGCTTGCTTGATGGCTACATCTGTTCCTGAGAATCTGTATCTCAAGCCATACTCTTACACAGAACTTAGGCAGGAAATCAGTGGAAGTTTTGCACTTCTTAGGACTGTGTGATTTTATTTACTGTTATATATATATATATGTATATTTTTGGGTTTTAATTGAAGACATCTCAGAGATTAGCTCATTAAAACCATTGGGGGAATGGAAATAACTTGTTTGATTATGTGGCTCTTCTGAAATGGAGGACTGCCAGCTGGAGGCAGACATATATGTACAAGATTGCATCTGGGAGTGCAATCAAAATTCCTTAAAAAGCAACTGGATGTGCTTGCATTTGCTGCAAATTGTGTAAGATAAAGCTCAGGAGCAGGGAAATACATTGTGGAATGGTGATAAAAGAATCATGTTTGCAAACATCTTCATTAAAAGTAAGTAGTAGGACAAAGCGAGCGACAGATAGAAAAAAAAGCCATACAGGACCGCAATGTCTCAATTTCTGCCCAAAAGACTGAGGTATAATGTTAGCTATCCAGCAAAAATTGGGGCTTTCTCTAGCTCTGTGTATTTGGACTTCTAAGATGTTTGAATTGACACACAGAAGCAGGTCTTTTAGCCCAAAAAGTTTTTCTTTCTTAGTCTCACTTAATTGCTTTAGCTCTGGATTTCTCAGTGCTTGCTTTCCTCTTTTTATCACTTATTCTGTCATAGTATCTTTTTATATAAGTTTTCAGCTATGCTGTGCATTCCAGTGACCATATTTGGAGTTATTCCAAAGGATGGACCAGTTTCTAAAATAAATAATTCTGCTTCTTTTCTTTACTTGTGCTCATATTTGTTACCTCATGAACTCTGCAGTACTACACACAGGTTATCAAAAGTTGTTCTATTAAATTATGCATTAAGCAGGACCTATATGTTTACATTGTGCACGTTTAATGGTATGTTACTACAAATACTGTGCAGTATAAGGACAGCAGCTTAGTAAAAGGTATATTGTCATGAGGTGAAAACCAGAACTGTCAGGGTCTGAAACTCTGTGTGAAATGAGAAGTTTGGAGAGACCAGCTCTGGGAGTTTACAGATTATAAAATGTACTCAGTGCAGACTGTTCCCCCATCTCTGTGGGGAAACACCTTGAGCTCAGCAGGAGCTTTACCAGTGTGAGGATTGTAGGGCTGGAGCTCAGTTGCAGCACTATAAAATTCTACCTGTGCCAAATTATGTATTTTGGAATGATTTGAACATTTTTATAACTGTTGATATTTGAAGAGTATTTTGGTGCTTTTTAGAGCAAGCACCTCTACCACCATCACAATAAAGGGGTGCTGAAAGCAGATGACTCTTATGTGACTGAATATTAAAAACCTCTGAGAAATACAATTAAGCTGTTCTTGATAGAGGATTCATAAGAGGATGTTCATGAGAGAATAATGCAGTTATTTGCAATTTCCGTCAGGAGATAGAGATGTCTGCCTCTGGTGTCCTCTTTGTTGGTTTTGGTTGTACAGAACTGGCATCCAGGCATGCAAGCCAATCTGTCCCTGTTCTGATAGCTAGTAGTATGTAAGGTGAATATTCATATTTTCTCTGAGGTTTTTAATGATCCTAGGACACAAGGGTAAAAGCAAGGGCTATATTGCTGTAGATTTGTATGATTAAGTAACTTACCAAGACCATATGAGATGGGAAGCTGACAGTTCATTTGATTGTGGTTTTATGTTTTCATCTTCATAACAAAGGGCACACTGCTTTGTAGCTGAGGGGTTTTTTTGCCTTTTACATAAGAGTCTTGCTAGACAGTATAATTTTTGTCACAAGCATTGTTTTTTGTCACAGCTGGTCAACCTGGTACCAGGCATATATGACCCAAACCTCCAGTGTTTTGGCCAAACACTGGCTTGCTTCCTGGCAATTCCTATATTCCTATAAAATATATACCCTATAATATTCACATTCCAAGACTTAATACTTTGAGAGTAAAGATACGAAGTTAAATGCTGTCAGTGTGTTGACTACACTGTACACAGAGGACATTAGTGGATTCTGCATTAGAGTAGTGTGGATCTTGAATGTCTCTCATATATTGGCAAATATAAGTTTGTTGATAGGCTCTGGTCAGGATCTCTGGTCCAGGGCTGCTTGTGACTTGAGATGCCAGCTGTGGTGTCTTCCAGTGTAGAGTTTCTCAGCATGTAGTGTGGGAAGCACCAAACCTTGTGCAGTCCTGCTTTAGTGCTCTTTTCTTTCCTTATTTTAGTCAAATTGAGTCTGCCATTCAGATAACTGCAGCTGGGCCAAGGTTTGGGGGACTGAGGATTTGGGTTTTTCTCATATCCAAAAGAGGTCTTAGTTTCTCTGACACTGCATGGGACTGGCATCCTGAGACCCCTGTGTTATCCAAACCCACTGGAAAAAAGTCTTCCTGGAGACACAGGAGAACTAGAAAGACAAATTTTACTGGATAATAATCCTGACTTTCCCCTGTGGCCCAGATATTTGGGATATGATAGAAATGCCTTTTAAGCTCCCTTGTTTTTTGGCAAATATTGTTTCACTACTTCCAGCCAAAAGTCGCTATTTCACAGTTAGTTCAGCTACTCTTCCCTGATCCTCACTTAAAAAAAAGTGACATCTCTTACTATGAGAGACTTACTGGTGCTTTTAATAGTGTTTTTAATATTTTATTATTTGGTGAGTACCCTGGACATGTTGCATATAAAGAAATGAGCCAAATGGCTCTTCAAAATAGCTATGGTAAATATACAAGTGATTTTGCTGCTTTGAAAACAGGAAAAAAACCTTGTATTGCATCATTCTGGCTGGGAAGTGCTCAGAGTTATTGTGACAGGACTGTATTTTGAGCAATTGTTGGTGATTTGTTTTTTAGCACACAAAGAAAGTAATAAATCTGTCACCCTGAAAAATCAGGTTGTGACCTAAAGGAAGGAGAAAATTGTGGCTTTAGGTAAAAAAGAGTGACCTGTCTATGAGGGTCATTTTTCATTATAACAAAATTGCTGGTGCTCTCCTAGCTGACCAGGAAGAAGGGCTGTGGTAAGCAGAATTGAGGGATGCAAGCATCCGAATATTTTTAACTGATCAATATTTTCAGGATTTACAAGCAGCCAAAAACCTGTCAGCGTGCAGAGTAAGTTCACTGTGCATCCGTTCTAAGAAAGAAAACAAGGGAGAAAGAGTTTATTTTGGCCATTAAAAATTAAATGCGTTTTAGATTTGGCATCGATAGTTCAATTCTCAACTGTGTCTTAGTACAGATGCCTTTAGCAGCCTCTATGTCTTGTAGTGATACAGAAAATATGTATGAAACTTAATTCCCAAGGAGGTTGAAAGCAATAAATAACATAAATTCAATGTGGGGTTGACAGCACTAAGTGTCTCAGATCTCACTTGGGATATGCGGTTTCATTGTTTGAAAGTAACAGGACCAAAGGGGTTTTGGTTAAAAAAAGAAACAATCCCCAAATTTTTATTCTTAGCTCACCCTCACTTATTCTGCATTATCCTATATGTAAATAGATTTGCATGTATCGTATTATATAAAAAAAGTCGAGTGCCACAACTGAGGTTGTTAGAAATTGGATCCATTGCAAAGGGTATGTTCAATGAGTTCAAGTGTGACTTGCATGGAATAACAGCTGAACATGTTTTGAAATACAAGATTGGTAAGAAGAATTCTTTTCATATCATATTTCTTAGGTATCAAACCTATCTCAAAATTTAAAATACTTCTGGTTAATTCTGGAAAATATTTTCGTATTGTTCTGTTGGTCCTAGTTGTGAATTTTCACTTTAATCTGTTTTTATAGAGTTCAAAAAGGCATAATGAGAGTGCAGGGAGAAAAACCCAACACAATTTCTTGTACAGTAATTTTCATGCCAATTGCTGATTTCCACTGATTGCCTTAGTGTAGGAGTGTCTTATCAGACCAGAACATCCAATGCTAAAAACCAATTCTAACACATTCAGAAAAGCATTTATGATTCAGGCTATCACTTATTGTTTGGCATTACCAGCATTATACTGTATTAGGAATGCTTAACAAACCTGTTTTAATATAATTTATGAGGGCGTGTTAGTGTATCAAAGCTGGTAAAGTACTCTACACTTTACAGGCATAATAATGATGTAGAAGATAAAATAGGAATTTTCATAATAATTCATAATAATTCATAATAATTATTATGAAGGCATAATAATGATGTAGAAGATAAAATAGGAATTTAAAATATGAACTTTTTAAATGCATGTTGATAATACCGCTTTTATTGTAGTTTTACTAAGGAAATTACTCTAGCATAATTATTTTTTAAATATAAATTCCATAGATTGATTCACTGTTGACTACATGGCAGTGCCAAACTGGTGGAATTCTGTACCAACGTGCCCTGTCAGATTCCCACTGTGGAGGATTAGGCTGGACTAGAGGCACTTAACTGAAGTCTCATTGCTTCATAACTGAAGTTTTCATGCTCTAAAAAGATAAGGCTCTTTTTTAAACAGTTCTACTTTGAGGAATCAACAAAGCTACCCTGGAAAAAAGGTTCCCTAAACTTGTCATGAGATAGCAACATTTCCATCTCACTCTTTCCTGAGAATGTTAGTGATTTTTATGCTGATAGTATGATTTTTCCCCCCATACTTCTAATTTTAAAAGAATGAGAAAGTTCTTTTACCAGTATATATGTATATACTGTTACCAATATATATACACATATACATACATATATATATACACATGCATATATATGTTACCTGTTACCATTATACATATATACCATTATACATACATGTATGTTATTGACTGAGGTCAGACTTCCAGAAAAGCCTTTGCCTATTATTTTCCTTTACTATATTATATATTCTGGTTTGGTTTTTTTGCTTCCATTAAGCCTGTATTTACAAGTCCTGTAGTGATAGGACAAGGGCAAGTGAGAGTATGCACAACTTTGATGTACAATCCAGGTTCAGAACTACTGGGACCCTAAATTATTATCAAATGTGTGGGTAATCCTTCCTTTCCAATATATAGAGGTTGATACTGTTAACTATCTGTGAAACTTCCAGTCAGAGACTTTTACTTCAGCAGATAAAATGAGGATGTGTTAAACATTCTGATTGCCTAATTTCCTGTTAGTACAGAAACCATCAAATGTTGTCTAATTACCCCCACCCCCATTGTTGTTTTATTCTATTTAATCAAATTCTAAATTGCAATGCATTTCCCTTGCATCTTTTTTTTTGTTCCTGATAGGAGTCATAGCTGTTGCTAGTGAGTTCTTTTTATTCTATTATTTTTGAAGAACTTCCTGATTCAGATGTGAAGCGTTATTAGGACAAAGGTGGCAGGTTTTATCTGGGCAAATTTTCTTGCTATTTTTAGGAACAAATGTGATTGTATTGGGTAGCATAGATTGGCACTTAGATGAAGCTGGGGCAAGCAGCTAATCAATCATATCTGGATAATAGACATCAGTGATATTGCTTTGCAAGGTTTACCCCCTTTGATTTATACTAGGGGATTGTTTTTTATGGGACTTTTAGCATATTTGTCACTGAATAATGTTTTCATGACCAAGCCACAAACACAAAGCCAATATTTCTTTTAAAGCTGTCGATCAAGAGTTTGATTAAATCTGTACATATTTTGAGAACATTCAGACTGGATGCCATCAGGTGCGATGAACAGAAGATGCTTCTAAAGCAATAGTGATGCTCGGCCTGAATTGCTATTGACCATCACCTTGTAGAGTCATTTACAACAGGAGGATGTGAAAATACAACTAAGTCAAAATGCCAGAACTTAACAGGCAGCCTGTATTCCCCTTTTGTTGCTCTAAAGAAACATAAGCACAATGGAGTCTTGAGCCATTGTCCATTAAGCATCAAGAAATATTCAGCTAAACACTTTGGCCTGTTTCATTGATTCTGAAAGGTTTAAAATGCTTACTATATATATGTTTATTAATGGTTATTAGTTAAATGTTTACTAACTGGTTACTATAACTCAATGCAAAAAAATAGCAGCTATGACTATGTCTATGAGCACCTCAATATTTCATCTAGTTTTGGGCCCTGCCCAGTACAGGAAAGAAGGAATTGAACTCGGATGAGTTCAGTGGAGGCCATCAAGCTTCTGAGTGCTGGAGCAGTGGCCCTGTGAAGAAAGGCTGAATAGCCAGGACCTGCTGAGCCTGGAGAGAAGGCAGGATGGAAGCAGGGAGAAATGCAACAGCAGAAGATGGACCCAGGCTCTCACTGAAGTACACAACAAGAAAACTAAAGACTGATCAGAAACTGAATCTGGATATTTGGTGTGGGGAAAGTCACTATGAGCATAATGAAGCAGTGGAACCAAGTTCAGTCCGTCCTGCAGGTTTTCTGGAATTGGAAAAGCCCTGAGAACGTGCTCTAGATTCAGTGCTGAAGCTGCTCTGAGTGGGAGGCTGGACAGAGATGCTTTGGAATTCCTTCCAGTTGGAGTGATTTACTGTTTTTATTTATTCCTGAGGAAAAAAATAAAGGATTTCCACAGGATTAGGTGTGGGGACTTTTGGAGTGGTCCAGGTGATCTGATGCATGCAAAAGGGTGTGGATCCTAACTGGGCTGTCTTTCCAGAGGTGAATGCATATAGAGGGCTGCATCCTTGGGAGTCTGTTTTTATCTCTACCTTCATTTATCTGAAATGCTTTAGTGATTCTTGTGAACTCATTGAAATACACACAGAGCAAGTACTCTGCCATGTGATGGCAGTGTAGAACATTAAGTCACCAGTGAGGCAATTGTAGGGAAAGCTGTCAAAATCTGCTGGGTAGGTGATTAGGGAAAAATGTATTTGGACACCAGGGAGGTGTGATCAAGTTCTCTTTAAATCACTGTCTGAGGCTTGGCTACACTGATAAGATAAAGCTAAGACATTACAAGTGAAGCAGTGGAGACTTAGGCTGTAGCTTACAGTCAAAATTAAATGCTGTTTTAACAGTATCCTTGAGGGAAATTACAATGTAAAATGATGAGAACTACATGTTCCTCAATGCTATGCAGAGGAGGCATCAGAATGAACAAATCTTATCTCCCTGTTTGTAAACTAGTGTTTTGTCTTTAAGTTGCTCGCTATGGTCACTCTGATCTTCATGTGCTCAGCTTGAATCAGTTCCAAAGCATCCTTCCTAACCGAGACATTCTTACTAGAAGACAACATATTTCGGATATTTTGTTAAGAAAGACTGATAATATTCAGCAAAAGAGATTCAGTTTTACAATGCTTGGCTCTGATGAAATACAGTTGCAGCAGAGTACAGCCAGTCAGGGTAGCAGAGAAGAACAGCATCCTCATTCCCCAAAGATGAGTCTATCAGAAATGCCACATGCTTCCTCTTCAAAACATTTGCATTTTAACACATGAGCTAGTATTTCCTCCTGCTGTCTCAGACTCTGTATCCCTGGGCTTAGGACTCCACAGCACAAGAGCTATATTGGGATAGAGCTTTCTATATGAGGTTGCCCTGTGTTGTAAAAATGCTTGTTCTAATTTTCCATCTTCCCCTCGTTTGTTATGCTACATGAATGGAAGGTTAGGCAGTAAGTAACTAGAGGAGTTTTATTTTGGGGCTATGTAAATAAATGCAATAATTACTCCAAAATAAAGGAAGGAACAATACTACCTCTATTACCTGAATTTCAGGAGCTCTGCAGTTGGATGTGACACAGCTACAACGATCACCAGAGGAGTGTGGAGAGATTTGCTGTATGGGTCATTGGTATGAGATGTGCCTGTTTAGGAGGGCAACATAATTTTAACCAGAATAGTATAAAAGACCTCAATATCTAGCTTAGGGATCAGTTTTCAAGAACAGATATGTTTCCAACCTTACTTCCTAGCACATAGCATTCTTGCTGAAGGCTTGGCTTTCACCATTCAAATCACTGTTCCATCTTGCATCTCTTTAGCTGTGAATGCTGCTGCTTAATGGGGTTTACTTTCCTTCAATGGAAGTCTGTAGTTTATGGATTGCTTTTGCTGTCACACCTTGTAACATCTCTGTTTTGAGAGGATGTAAGCAGAAGTGGCTTGGTGGTAAACTGGTGTTTTACAGCTGCACATCAATTTTGGACCCCGTTGCAGAGCATATACAGGTGACTGGTGGGCTGGGGCAAACCAACTGACCAGATGTTATCTCAACATATGTGCACCCACTGAGCCCAAGCAGGGCTCACAGCTTTCACAAACACTATTAACAGGAACTTCTTGTGACAATACACTTTAGAAATTACACTTTTTGTGTGGTTATTACTGTAAACTTTGAGTCAGGTTTTTTTGTGTCACCCTGCCTTTATGACTTGGTTAGTACAATAGTGAGCCATATAATGTCAAAGGACCTGGCAAAATTATTAGTGAAATCCACTTTGTGGTCCACTATCAAGTGTGTGATTTTTGTGTTTAAATAATCTCCCTCTTTATTGAGCTGTGTGCAAAAAAATCCCTATAAAATTTTTTTGGCTTTTTTTAAACAAAAAGTTTTATGAGCTGTCAGATATCAACTTAGATAGCAGTAGCTATTCACAAGTTGTGGTTGACAGATGTGCAATATAATGTATGTTTGAATACAGTAATTGGAGATGTATTTGTGTTCTTAAGCTGTCCTGGAGCTTTATGAACAAAAAGAAGGCAAGTTTCCACCACAGTTTGCTGTAATGCTATTCTACTCTGCAGGAAAACACTTTTCAGTAGATCAGAACCAACTTTTTCATGGCTAACTCATCTTAATTAACTATTAACTAAATAATCTACCTAAAGTAATTTACAGCTTAACACCATTCCATATACTAAGGAAAAACTATTCCTTGGGGAAAGGATATTAAACCTTACTACCAAACTTGCAATGTCATAGTTGCTGGTGCTATGACACTGGCAGTAACACGATGACGTTGAGTTTATCTCAAACCATTGAAGTGGAGTACAAATGCTGCTGTCTGTTATTCTTTTCTTTTCAGTGGCACTTTAGTGCTAAGTATCTCATTATTGGAGTGGCATGATGTTGAACATCCTTAGGAGCCATAGTTGCACAAAATTCTTGATTCATAGAACTGTTTACTGGGCTTTTATGTAGTGAGTTACAACCAAAATAAATGCAAAAAGCAAAAGCCTGGATTTGTATCAATAAAAAATTAAGAATTAACTCTAAACAGCCGTGTAAAAGTGAACTGAGCATTTCTTCTTTCTAAGAGAACTGTCTGTTATAGAGGAAAGCAGTGATACAGACAATAATAAGTAATATGAAAAGGTGGTAATTTACAGCATTTACTGTAATTTTTTTTAGGAAATATATTCAACTCTTCTAGCATCTGTGCAGGCCACATTACACCTGAATGCTTGCTTGCTACTCTGGGTGTGACTATAAAAGCTAAAATAAACATTATCAATAAAAACTTGCCCCCCTGCAATTTGCAGCCTTAGGAAATTAAAATTTTCATGTCAAATCATATAAATATATACGGCAAGACTTAAGGTAGGTTTATGACTCATTAATGAATAGCTGAAGATTTTAACTTGTAAACCTACACTGTTAGAAATTACCATTTGTTCAAAATGAGGAGAAAATATTTGTTATAGCTGAATTAAGTTAGAAAAATTGTTTCATTGTTTTTGCTAAGCCAAGGATTATAGGAGCAGTTATTATACAGAGCCCCCATGTTACTGTCATGTCACAAACTCTAGTGCAACAGGGTCTGAAGTGCTCTAATGACTCTAATGACTTGTTTAGGATGGTAAAGTGACCCTGTGTGACAGCCAAAAACCCCTCAAGTACTGGTTCTCGGTCCTGTGACCTATTCCCAGAAACATTTCTGCTGTAGTCTCAGCAAGGAAATAAAATGCCTTTAAATAACATGGAAGATGTACAGACCTTTGACAAAATATGTAAAGACAAAGTGTCATTGCCAGGTAGTGTCTCTCATCTTCATTTTTAGCCTCAGTTCCAAGTTCATTTTGGCACAAGCCTGTTAGCTTATCTGGATAGCAGTTAACTCCCTTTGGATATTTGTGGAAAAGTTTTCGGAGAGGAACAGTCTTCTGTATCCAGAGCAATTTACTGAGGGAATGCTGACTGACACAAAAGTGATGTGATCCCCCAGCACACAGCCTGTGGTGCAAACTTCTGGACCAAACTGAATAGAATAGTATGGGATTGACTAACCCGAGTGTGGTGCTGGAGCTCTGTCACAGATCTGGATCCAGCCTTTACGACAACATTTAAGATAGATCTCCAGCCCTTGAGATAACAGACCAGGCAATGAAGCCTGTGGTGTTGGCTTACAAAGATAACTGTGGGTAACCAACTATCAAGGAAGAAGAAAAGTGTGACATTAATCTGTGTAATTATATTTATTCATATATATTTATCTGTATTAATGCACAGAATATTTGGAACACTTTTATGAGGGTTGGTGATAGTGGTTGTTGTTTGTGGACTTTTTTGACTATGTGAGAATTAGAAAATTTTGAGAAGGCAGAGAAAAGACACTCTAGAGGAACTGCTTGGAAAAAGAATAAGTCAGAGTATCCTAGACATCTTTTTGTCCTGGAGCACTGTCCTGTTTGGCTTTTCCAGGCATACTCCTTCCGTGTTGAATACCAACTTGAAAAAGACAGATCTGAGTACACACATGTGTGAGGTTAGATGCCAGCTGCATACCAGACACTTAAGACATAAAAGAAAACTCCTGACTCAGACAATGCTTTTAAAGCTGTAGAGATAAGAAACTGAAATTCCTAAAATGCAGGATGTCCTGCTGCAGGAGGGGCCATTGAGAAGGAAGTGGAAGGAAGCTGGACAATCCCAAAGAGAACCATAAACACCAACTTATTTTCATTACCAAATCCAAAACCCAGCCGTGCAAGTAAACTTATATAAGAGAAATGATTGCAGCAAACTCTCTGCCACCTGTTGTCTTAAAGAGATATGGCCAGTGTTGGCAGTTTTAATGAAGGAGCTGAACTTGTTCTTAGTAATTTGATAAGTTTTAATAAAATGAAGGTATGTGATTTATCTCCCAAACTGAGAGAAATGTATCTCTTCCCCTATATTTTGACAAGGTTTACTGTAGTAGGTAAATATGCAATACCTTTAGCTATAAAAAGCAGTCTATGAAGAAGCTTAGGATCTGTTCCATAATCCCTCTAACTCATTCAAGTCTTTGAAATGTGCTTTAGGTCAAGTCTTAACATTCAGGAATTTTTTACTTATATAAGCTGTTTAGTTATTTCACTTTTGCTAATTGTCTTATAGCCATGGAAATTTGCAAAGCAAATTTTGTTAACAAAATTTTGTGCTAAATACAGACAAAATTCAAATGCCTAACAGTAATTCCTCTGTACATGTTTATATATATATGAAAATGCATTTAATAGAGCTCAGTATTAATGTATGTAAACATGCATGAATGGATATGAAAATATATGTACAAAAATGTAAAAATGCTATAGCCACTTGCTCCTTTTTGAGAGAAAAGATGTTAGGAAACAATTAGAGGATCCATCCAATAAAATTGAATTAATTTATTTAGGTGGAGATTTTTGCAAGAAATATGAGAACACCTACCTGACAATAGGAAACTGCAGTTTGATGTGGAACACAGAACCCATTTATTTTAATTCATTAAGATACATAGGAAAAGATGAGAGAATATTTTTTGGGGTTTTTTTGCATTATGATTAATATTCATACATTTTAAGTGTTCTCTCCTGTTACATTTTTAATTATGTTGGAGAAATGTGCAATGTAGATTTTTTCCTTCTGAGATGAAGTGTAATATTATGGAAATATATTAAACTAAAGAAAAAAATAATCCTGGAATGTTCCCACTGGCATCCACCAATGTGGTTCTCAAATATCAAATGGATGTACATGACAATTAGCTCAGGCTTTGCCTTAGAGAAGCACAGAACAGGATGCCAAAGTTCCTCTCCTGTGATGTAATAAATTCTTTTTTATTAGCAGAGCTTCAGTTTTCACTTAAAAACAACCTAAACTTGCACTAAATACTTTGTTCTCTGTGATGTGACTCGGTGCTCCTTCATGGAGTAACTGATCCAGCTCTTCACAGCAATTCCTTACAAGAAAACTGTTAGCAAAAACTGACTGGAAATTCAAATACTTTGAGTGCAGTTAGGATTGATTTATACTTGCAAGAAAATATTTCAAACTATCATATTGCTGGTTACATTTTTTCCTATGTATTCTACACACACGGAAAAGTAATATCATCTGTGGAACATCAATCATTCAATAGACCCTGTTTCTTCTGTGAATGCCACCTTTCTTCTTAGATTTTTCCATGCAACTGCACTTTAGGCAGATAATAATGTTTAATGCATTTGCTCATTAAGCCAAAAAGTAGCAATAATTTTGCAGTTGTATTCCCTCAACATATGGAATATTCTCCCATGTTTTGAAAAGTGTAATGCACATCTGGGGCATACAAAGGCATGTTCTTTAGGTAGATAAATGTTTTGGAGGATTAGAACACTTGCCCTAAACAAGTTAAAAGTCAAATCATTGCCCATTGGGGCAAAATGAACTATGGACATTCTTACAAGATTGAACTATCTCCATCAGTCTCAGAAATTATTAGTGTTTAACTAGACCTGACACAAGAGAGACAAGAGCTGATGGATTCTGCTAAGGTTCTGTTTTGCTGGGACTGTAAAAGAGTTTGCTAATGATCACAAAATTTCCAAGCCATTCCCATTTTGGAAACATGCATATTTAGTGTGTTTATACTACAAAAGCAATTACACATGGTTTCCCTGATTTGCCTTGAGATTACTGAAGATGAGAATTCAGCCTTAAACTCTGACAACCCTTCAAAATGTGCTTACGTACTGTCTACATGAGCATGCCATGTCTCATTTTAATGCAGTTCTTGGAGAATTTTTTTTTCATTTTGACTTCACTAAAACCCATGGTTTTTCATCCCTGAAACACCATCATTTCTGTTTAGAAATGTGTCCTATTTGGACTGTCCTGGCCCCAGTTTGGGGTAATACTTACCTAGCAAGGAAGTCTAGCTTTAGGTCATGGTTTTTCCTGTAGCTACTTTCGTCATGTGACATGGTTTCTAATAGGAAAGGTTACCTTGATCCATGTCTCTCTAGTGACTTATACAGCAAAATACCTAAGTTTGTGCTGAACCTGAAAAGCCACAAGAAGTCCTAAGTGCAGGAAGCCCATGTTTTAAATCCAAAACAATTAAAATCAATCAAAACATTGTGCCAGTGTAATGTTTTGGCACGACTTCAGCTTCAGCATGTTTACTTGCCCTATGGTCTTTATTTGGGTAAAAGATTAATTTTGTCTGACAGCTCATAGAGCAGGGGTTTCCAGTCTTCCATGAAAGAGCTGAATGTCTCCACTGGTGAATCAAAATACACAGGTGTTTGTGGTATGGGGACTACCTGACAGTGGTGCATGCTGAAAAAGCTTGTCTACATATTCTGTGTATCCCATGTGAGCTCTGAAGGAACAAAACCATTTTCCTTACCAGACAGACTTTATTTTTCCTGTTGGGACAGTAATTTGCCAAAGGGCCAGTGGCTTTCTTTACTTCTGTTTCAGATCAGTTTCCTTACCCCAACTCTCATCGGGTGTCAGGGGAGACTGCACATCACAGACTGATGTGTCATTGCTTGGTCAGGTCTCTGCTCTACCTCCCACATTTTTCAAATGCCAAGCACACCAGCATCTTTCCTTTAGTGTTGCTGGAGGGTTGTGATTTCCCCCTCTCCATGAGAAAGGGTAGCTGATAAAGGAGCTGTTGGATCAATCTTCAGTCCAGACTAATGCCTCTCTCTCAGTCTGTGGTTGATACGTGCTGCTCCCCAAAGGAGTGCAGGAAACTCTACCTTGGCTAGTTAGTGGTTTCTACTCCTTAAGGTCAAGATTTTTATGAGGGCCACTGGAGATTTGCATATGCTGGCCAAGAGGATGACTCCTACTATCAGTCACATAAGAATAATCTGCACTCTGGTGGGCTAGAGATGAAAAAATATATACTGATATTACAGAATTCGTGTACAGCAGGAGTTATTTTACTGCCCGAGGGTAGCTGAGCATTGCAAAGAGTAATTACTGAGCTGTACCAACATTTTCTCAACTGAATAAGAACCCTGGGAGCATCATCAGGATTATAATGATTTTCTAATGTTCTACAATACTTTTTGGTGGGGGAGAGGACAGGGGAAAGCACAGGGCAAAACAGTGCTCAGGCTTGCTGGGCCTAGATGTTTCTTGCAGACCTGCCAGCTGGTTTCTGCAAGTGCTCTCGTGTAACACTTCTGGACAAAACCACTTGTAGGTGGACAAGTCCCAGTTATTTTAAACCTTAAAGCATTGCCAGCTCTTTTCTGCATGTCTTTGGACAAGCTCATAAATTTATCTATTACTCTGGTTTATCCAGTGCAAGAATTTTTTTATAACTTTGTTCTTTGCTAGCTCAGCTTCACACCCATGTGGCTGTACTTGGCAGCCAAGCTGTGTAGTGTGCAGGTATTTTATAAATTTACCAATAATGCAAAAGCAATAATAACAAATGCATGAAAGAATGAGCTTGGGAGAGTTTTTTTCCTGAAAACACAAGCTCTAATGTGAGATTAGTATAGAAACATGTCACAGCCTTTAGACTTCTCTGCTGGCAGCTACATGTTTGGGGATCAGCTTGCACACATGCAGGCTCTACAGCTGTGGGGGGCCTTACTGCAGCCTTGGTTGAGTTTACTTGGGAGGCACATGGCATTTCTGAGGGTGGTAGGAGATGAAAAGTTGTCCTGCCTCTGTAAGCACCATATGACTTTTGCTGTTTTATCTGTACAGGGAAGCCTATTGTGAGGTAAAACAACTCAAGTTACAGACTTGAAGGGGAGTCCAATAAACTAGTGAAAGCTTGTGTCTTTCCTTTCAAGCAGCTATAGGGCATTGACCATTTTTTTCCCCCTGAAATAAACCACTAAACCCATTTTACACCATTTTATGTATTCTGAGGCATATGTGTTGAAAAGAGTATTTTAAAAGGAAAATCAATGTCAGCTTTGGTGTTAAATTTAATGAGTACTTGCTTTCATTCCAACCTCTTATAACTGCTATTACTTGATAATTTTCTTTTTTTATTTATGTGCTGATGTGTTCAAAAGTAGATGCTTATGCTGCCACCTGCATACAATAATCAGCTTGTGCAACCTCAGGGATGAACTCTGGTGGCATAAGCAGAAGTGCTTCAACCAGGACATGTGCTGATACATAATCTCCCATGCCTTGATGAAAGTACACCTGTGGCATCATGGGCATTGAGAGACATACAAAGCATGGCCAAAACTTGATGGGAAATCACCCCTGCTTGGGAGGACTCATGAATTACAAAGTTAGGCCAAGAGTGAGGTGGGAAATAGTGTCAAATGCTTTGAATTTCTAATGCAGCAGGAAGAGCAGTACTGGCTGCCTGACAGCAGTCTAGTGCCACTTATGTCTTCTGCTGTCTCCTTGTGCTGGGCTGGGTGCACTTTACAGTCACCTGGCAGCAAAAAGGGGAGGTATGCCTTTAGGACAGAGAAATCTGCCTCAGCTGCAGAATAAGCTTCCAGCAGGTCAGAGAACATATTAAAGTTTCAGGGTCGGTGTGTATGAGAAGCAGAAGAGAACCTATGTTTAATGAAAGACCACTCCCGTGTGAATGATTGCTAGATAAGAAAAAACACAGTCCAGGGAACACCATAATGTTACTAGAAGCAATTCAGTGCAGCACCGTACATGGCCATAAATTTCATATGAAGGTTATAACAGTTTTCTCCTCAAAAATTACACACTGAATGACTCTGAAAATGATAGTGGGCTCATCTGACATGTCTTTATAATAAAATATTTTAAAAAGGGGGAAGATTGGAATGAGAAGAAAAAGGAGAATATTTGTATTTTGCCTTCTCCTGGAGTATCAGAGAGCTATATGCAAGAGTGCTCTATGAAGTCATATGGAGGACAATGATGGGGAGAAGTGAGGATTGTGTTTCTCACAGCCATACACACAAAGGCAGAGACTGGCACTTCTGTCTAAGGTCTCTGCCAAGAATACAGCACCAAAATCTCTCCATTACCTGGGTATTCTAGAATGCCTTTCTTCCTGCACAGTCTGTGCCAGGGCATTTCAATAACCAGCATGTTACTCCAGCTATGGAGTCTCACTTTTCTGTTATGCTTCCTGTCGCCTACCCTCAAGGGTCTCCTTCAGCATTCAAAGGTTCTCGGTGCTAGCTGCTCCAGGAGCAGAACCATCTCTCCCAGGTAAAGCTGTAGCTTCAGCAGCACCTGGCAGGACTCAAGTTCCTGTTCTTTTCTGTGTTCTCACTTATTAATGGAAATCTCTACTTCAGTATGCATTTCTCTTTCTTCTTTCCTATTAGTAAATTGTTTTATCTGCATTTTTCATCAATTCAATTCAATGCATCAGACAAAATCCTGAATCAATTTTGACCCAGGAATATTGTGAAATCAGTTAAGAATGTTTTTAATTTGAATATATAAATGTTTTATTTATAGATCACATTTAATAACATGAAAAAAAACCAACCCCATTTTTTGGTGTGTCAAGAGCTGGAGTTGTTAAACTGAATATTCCCATGCAACCTGATGTCTGAGTGGTGCTCCAGGGATTCCACAACACTGAAAATACTGATGTTAAAAGTTGGTGCAGTTTTACTGTAAACATTGCTGAGAAAATAAAAGAAGCTGCAATCTTCTTTGGTGGAAGTGAATTAACTGGCATCATCTTCATGGGCAGTTTGTCAGTTTCACACCAAAGCGCGATCTGGTTCTATAAGAACAATCTTGACACAATCTTGATACTGTAGTAGGAAGCTGCAAACAATGACTTCTCCTTAACTTCTTCTGTCCCTTAAACTTTTACCAGGGGTGATTTGGCCCGGTTTCATGTAGTGTAGTTAAACTTCCTTCTTTGGTATTGCACATTTTTTTCCCCCTTTTCCCTTTTGAACACGTGTTTTTTCTCTCCCTCTCATACTAGCAGATGGTTTCCAGTTATATGCAGGAGCTTCTGTTCCCTGGGTTGCTATGCAACAAAATGCATCCTATCTGCATCCTTTCTGCACTGTATCCCATTTCCGTTCAACAACTCAAAATAACCAGCTTAGTGCTTCAACATGCTGCTTCCTCTTTTCTACAGAGTTGAATATCTATCAAGTATCTTCCTGGGCTTCCTATCTCTTCCTGTTACAGCCTTGAAAAAAAATGTGTTTGCCCTGAATTGATTTTCCTCATCACTTCCTATTTACATCAGTCCACTTAGTGCTAAGGCAGGCAAAACATACATAAATGAGTCACGCAGCTGCTAGCCCATAAAAAAATACTGTCAGCCAATTGTGTGATGTTTGAAAGCAAGATTCTTCATTGTTGTCAGGTGTGGGGTTCCTGTTTGTCCTTTTTATCGTGGCTTTGTTTCCCTACTGATATCAGAAAGTTGAAAACAAACTTTTTTTTTTTATTTTTCTGCTGGACTGGTGAAAAGGAAAATATTAATCTCCAGCACAGCAAGGGAGAAGATGTGATAGAAACAGTAGTATGATTTTTCCTGGATGATAATGAGGCAAATTTTTTGATGGGGTTAATTTTGTGTTACTGGGTATTGACCACTATGGTTGCAACTGCAAGTGTTATGAAGCACTTGTTTAGTATTCACTGCTAATGCTAGGTTTTGCATGTTCTAAAGCATGTACACTGCTTTTTAATGCTCATCAGGCCAAGTGCAATTACTTTTCACTTCTAATACTTTATAGATGAACTTAATTCCCATTTTGATCATATGTTGGCTTTCTTCATAGCAGGGAATGTAAGCTCTGGAAAACCTTTTGTTGCTTACTCTATAGATGATTTAGTAGGTTAAAGGACACAGAGATTTCTTTTGTGTAACTTGAGCAGTCTAAAGTCAGGCATGTGGTGTGTCCTCAGCACCTACACTCCCTCTCTAGTCAATGGAGAAAGAGGCACCTTCAGTAAATGAATTACAGTGATTCAGTCATTCACTAAGAAAGGTAGGATGAAGCATTGAGACACAGGGTTTCTGTCTCTTTAGCAACAGTCAAAAGAATTTGGCTGATAGCTTGGGTGAAATGTCTGATTCTCAAATTGCTTAAGTGAATCTGGATGTTAGCAGTCTGTTTTTGTATAATTACAGAATATTTCTGTTTCTCAAAAATAATTTCCATTTGTTGATACCCGTGCCATCATTTCCTGGTAAAAATAATTTGATCCATGTTAAAACTACAAGTATGAGGACCACTCAATCAGCTTGTCTTTTTATAATTGTTCTTCAAGGATAATGTATATAACTAAATATCTGGGGGGTGTTGTAGCCTGAGCTCAGCCTATATTACACAAAATCCAGTCCTAAATTTCTGGAGCAGAAGGGTGCCTAAAACCCCTCTTGTTTCCACCAGCAGTGCCTATGCTCAAGTAAGAACTAGGTTAAGCCCAGCTGAGTTTCAGTGCTTCAATCTGTCCAGCTTGCAGTTGAAATAAAGCTTTTGATGAGAGATTATTCAAGGCAGAGTTAGATGATGCTTATCCAGAGCACTGTTTTAAACTATGTAGAACAATTTTCTATGTTGCCTGAAAGCAGAATTTCAACCACCATTACCTTTCTGAAGGAATCTGAAAAGTTCTTTTATTGGATATCATTAGTTTTCTACAGATCAGGTAGACTTTGGAAGTCTATGCTTCCTGTATGATTCTTGACATTTTATTTTTCCTAGAGCTATCCCTTAGTCATTCTGGTTTTGACTCCCTGGCATGACCCTCCTCCAGGAGCTGGAAGTGCAGGGCAGGACTTTGCTTCTGGGGCTGCTGGGCTCCTGCTGTCCTCACTGCCAGTGCCTCTCTCAGCCCTCTCGCCGTGGTTCGTGGCTCCTGCAGCCAAGGATAGGCTTTGGCAGGGACAGGCAGATTCCTGCAGCTTTTGAGGGCTGCCCCTGCCCTGCCTCTCTCCTTGGAACTTTCTTGGCTCGCACCAGGAGCATGAAGCAGAGCAACTGAATTCAAAGCATTTCAGGTGGAGATACAGCACCTTGGGTTACAGCATTTATTGGGCCTGGGGCTCCTCTGCTCGCTCTCTTTCTTGCCCTGCTGAGCGCAACAAAACCTGGGCACTGCCAGAGGATGTCTTGGGAGCAGCTTTTCCTTCAGGAAGCTCAACCTGCCACTGCCACTTCCTTACTCTGTGGTGGCAGCCTGTGCATCAGTTTATCCCTGTCAGAGCCCGCTCTCAGGGCTTGTCCTTTTCCTCCACCTCCCCAGAGTGCTGTAAAGTTGAGGATTCCCACTTGCTGCTCCCCCTCTACACTGCACCAAGATCTTGGTTTGGAGGCTCCCACTCTGCCTTCAGGAGCAACACAACTGATTCTGGCCACCAGGTTACAGTTGTCCTCATTCTGAGACAAACTAGATGGCTTTCAGCTTGCTACAGAAATAGCAGTAGATAATAAATAATATATTTATTTAGAAAGTGCCGGTTTCAAACTGACATTAATAATACAATAGAATTAATGCACAGAGGAATTCTTCCCTGTTGGATCTTCAGAAAACCTTTACATTAATGCAGGAAGAGAATAGTGCTGTAGTTCAGCAAGGTGTGGGAGTTGTTGGATGTTTTCTGAAGGGCTCTGTGTGTGGAAAGGCCGCCTTGGGTGTTCATGCTTTGCTCTAGCTTTAATATTTTGGAAACTGTGCATTCAAAGGATAAGCAATGAAGGAGGATGGCTATAGAGAGGCTGTCAGGGATCATTCTTTTAAGTAATGTGAGCCATTTTCTAATATCATGAGAAAGGAGAGGAGTTAAATTCAGGAGGGGTGAGGGAGTTCTACCCAGTAGGAACTTTCACAGCAAAGGGTAAGATGGGTTTCGCTCTGAGAAATGATGGAAGGATCCCTCTAGACAGATGATGTCTCTTAATGAGACAGGATGCAAACTGGAATTTGAATTATAGCCCACAAAATTTAAGAAGAAAAAAAAAAAGGGCAAGGATAA
The DNA here is from genome assembly GCA_013401135.1 of Cettia cetti. NCBI lineage: Eukaryota > Metazoa > Chordata > Aves > Passeriformes > Sylviidae > Cettia > Cettia cetti. The sequence continues at coordinate 72,467 of VZUI01030109.1, read as the reverse complement.
CCTATACTTTATTCATTCTGATGAGTACCCCCACAGCCAAACATCTCTGATGTATCAGGACCTGTGTACATGGGGACATTTGAAAGCTTAGGCCTCACATTCAATATATGTCAAACACAGAGCAGTGGCAGATGTGCTATAATTGGTTTTGCTTATTTTATCCAGGTGCATTGAAATGTGTACCACTGTTTAAAGTCCATATTAAGATTTCTGGACTCAAGGCTTGTTTCTGCTAGCATGGGGTATGTATAAATTGAAGCACAATTGGCTCTTTTTGTAGATCTTGCTGTGTTGAAGGTGGATTTCCTTTTAATAAAGCAAATGTCACCATAACCACAGAATGATAGGAAATGCTAGCTGTGGCCAAGTTATTTCACAATCAAGTTTTTGTTGTGAAAATGATACTTCCTCTTACATGAGCTCAATAATTATTGTTTCCCAATAGAGAATTTAAAATAACGTATAAGAAAAATATATTCTCAAGGCATTATTGCTAATTAGGAGATACAGAGAATACATATATTTGATTATGACTTGGTAATCTTATCTTTAAAAGGGAGCTCTGTGCCTTGTTGGTGTCTGTCTTAGAAACACACAATCTAGAAAGACACAGAAAAGCCAGGACAGACTAACAACTCTTCAGTTCTTTTAAAGCAATAGAATTGCAGGTGTTACGGAGTTAAAAAGTTCGCTTGCAATCTTCCCTAGGAACCTGATGCAATTTGTTCCTGTTTGAACTTTTAATTTAACGGGCACTTTTCCTGAATGTTGGCATGGGTTTTTTTAACTGTAGTAAGAGGTATGTCTAGTCCCTTTTAAAATAAATTCTATCACTCATAGGGTAGCATGGTCTTCTCTAGCTCTGCTTAATAGCAATAAACTGATGGAATCAGAGGGACAGATGAATTCATATTTCATATGACAAAAATCTGAAGAAAAATGTTAGGAAAAATCTCCACTGGGCCAAATCTTTGTACTCTCTTTGTTTCATCCTCCCATAACAGACAGGTACTACTGGAAGAAATTGTCTTCACTATGATTTTTGTTTATTTGTTTTAAAAAGTCAGCTGAGCTAATCCCTGGGAATTAGAGGCAAGTCAACGGGAGGTCAGAGTGGAAAGCAGAAGTGCAAAACTGCAACTCATCTAACAAGAGATGAAATTATGTCCATGTGTTTCTCTAATAAGCAATTTGCATTAATCACTTTCTGGTAGCCTCACTAGCGTGTGTCCACGGAGGGATGTTCTTTCCCAAGCATTGATTGCCATTGTACATTTGAGTTACTTTCAACTTTCTGATCATAATCAGTATGCATATAAAAGGGTTTACAAGAGGAATATTGTAAACCAAATTTTAATAAAAATGACAATTACAGTAAAATGTTTCAACACCAGCTCTTTGTTATTGACACAGTAACAGAAGAGAGGCAAGCACAGTAATTAACAAAGCAATCAAATCCAGCATTATGCAGATTTTCTGCAAAGAAAAAGAGAGTGTTCTGTTCACACATCATGGATTCTTTGCTTGAAAAATAAGTTTTTTGCTGCCCTTTTTCTTCATGTAGCCTGGTCATTAGGATCCATTAAAGAAAGTCTGGGAATTCATACTGAATTTACAATATGACTATATGAAATCAATAATATATCAATAAACAACATTTGTTATATGTGAGCAAGCTATGACTGGTATATCGATAGGGGTAGGCCAAGTTTTAGTTTTCTCTCCAGGAATCTGTATCTGAAATTCATGATGAGAATAAGCCCCATTTAAAAAAATAAGAAATGCTATTCTCATGCCTCTCCAGAGAGAGTGGGGGAGCATTGTGCTGCAGGTTTAGATTTCATATGTAAGTAATGTCTTATGGCAAGTGCCCTTACAGGTTACAGCTCCTAACCTGCTCCTGGCAGTACTGGAGCTGCATCTTCCATCCCAGGCAGGTTACAGTCACTTCAGGACTGGGACTCCAGCTGGCAGTAGCTGTGTGGGCAGCTGGAGTCAAGCTCATCAGCACAGTCAGGGTACAGGCAAGGCCACTGTGGCCTCTGAAAGCTGTAAGGGAGCTTCAAACTCTGGGTGGGGGTAATGTACACAGTATATCCCATGGTATGATACCTTTACAGCATCATATATGCCCTTGAATATAATTGTTTTAATGAAATATAATTGTTTTGATTGTCTGGCTTTGATTAAAAGTGATTTGTCTTGTTGCTGGACTTATTCCTTTTTTAAAGCAGACTTCATAACTAAACTAAACAAATTGGGAAACTGTTCGGTTATATAAGTATATTACCTCTGAGCCCAAAGTGGTCCTTCTCAGTATGTTAAGTTTAAAAATATTTCTGATCCTAACTCTGTAGAAGGTGCTCACAAGGGACAAATAGCTTAATATTGACATAGCCTTAAATATATTGAAAATACATAAATCAGAATAATGAGATTCATAAATATGTTAATATTAATGGGGAAACCTTTTGGGAAATGTAGTGTAAAATCAAAGAAAAAGATGAACTTGAGATGTAAGCAATGATTCTAGTTAAATGAATAAAAGATTGGATATTTTGTTCCTCAAGTCAGAAAAAGACATTACATCCTTTTGAAATTGTGCTTATGTCTTTAATACTGTCATAAACAGACCACAAAAAACATTAGGGGAAAAACCTAAAGGTATCTGTAAAAGCCTGATAATAAATTAAAACACTGGAATGATTTGTTTTTCGCATCATGGGAGGAGGAAAGCACCATGAAGCCTTTCTTTCAAAAATTCTCTCTAGAATCGATCGACTAATTCTACACTGAATTTCAAGGCTATAAAACTTTATTAGCAAGAAGAATATGTATATTGTTATTCATTTGTTCACACTGCAATGGTTAAGTCCTGTCAGCATTTCCATTAAAAACCCCTATAATTTAACAGGAAACTCCAACACACATAAAAATACATTCAGGCTGCATTTCACAAAAGGGCTGCTCTAACCAGATTCTCAAAATTAATTCTATTTAGATGTTTTATAGCTTGAAAAGAAGTGAGTCATGCTCTTAGAGGTACATACAATCTCATACCTTCTGCAAAGTATCCCCAATGTCAGCAGCTGCCAAAGTGTTCTTTATCTCCCCTTTCCTGGCTGACCCCCACTGTCCATCCACTGTTGCACAAGGAAGTCCATGCCTCTGTCCTGCTTCCAGTTACTGTGCCATGTTTGACTTCTCTGCATTATTAACCTCTGTTGGGCTGGAACTTTCTTCCGTGGAACTGTGGCACTGTCCAGGGCATGGGACAGATTCTGGATGTGAAGATCCTGTCTGGACTGAGTTTCTGATGAAGGCTTCTAGGGCAGCTGCATGGGCTGTGGATGAGGACCTAGTTCTGCCCCAGGTCAGGGAGCTGAGGATGATGCACAGACCGCTGAGCTTGAATCCCAAAGGGATGCTGGGCTGGCCCAGCCTGGTATCCCCCCCATTGTAGGGGTCCAGGGGCTGAACCCCATCTTAAACCCTACACTAAACTCAGCAACTCCGCCGATGTGGAGGGGCATCTTCGCAATCCCTTTCTCAAGCAGTTTGAAAGTCAGTAATCACATCCTCTGCAAAAAGCTGAATTTTGTGTCTTAAGACACAATTTATTTTGATACAGCAAGAAATGTTTTATTGTTAATGATTTAAACAGATGCTTGTACGTGTGTCTAAGGCAGAATACAACTCAGGAATGTTCAGATAGAGTTTGTTAGCAAAGTAAACTTTGGCCGTTGAAACTACCACACCTTCATGCTTTAAGCACAGTCAATGTAAGGGTATCACACCTCCTGGATATCAGACAAACCCAGGTTCTGCCCTGATCACTGGTAAGCTGGGCTTGTCAGGATGGGAAATAAGATAGTTCAGATGCTTTTATGTTTTCTAAGATATCATAAAATCTTCAGTGAAAGTCTCAAAAATATGGTTGATTAAGATTGCAGAAAATCATGGGGCTTTCTGAGCAATAATTAAGTTGAAGTTGTTTGTAAAAATTTCAGGTTCTCTACTACTTAGTTAAGTGTCTGCTGTGTAACAGCAGAAGCCAGAGTGTAAAATACTGTTGGATCCATTTCTTTAAAGTTCCATCAAAGATTACTCTCCTTCATGTGTAGCTGACTACTGTGCATCAGCAATGTTTTCAAATTTCAAATCAATATCCTGGATGTTTCCAGAGAAATTAATTAGTCTCACTGAGGAGTTGCTCTCCTAGTTTGGGAAAAGCCCCCATTGCTCCTGTTGTTATTGACTACACAGTCAACTGGAGAGACACAATATTTACCCTCCTAAGAGGTCAATTTAACTGCTCCAGGCACTACAGTAAATGTAAGAACACACTTTTCTGCTCCTTGGTTTATAAGCATTGACCACACACAGACTCTTGGCTGAGTAAAATTGTATCAAGCTATTGTTTCACTACCCATTTTTATGAATACCTATCCTTGATTCTAACATGATTCTTAAATTAGTAATTTTCTATTCAGTGACGGTCACTTCCCTAATAACAGTATATATAAAAATATTTTGATTTCAAGGGAAGCAAGTAGATTTTATCCAAAGGAAGCTTTATGATTAAATAAGACATTTAAATACTGAAATTATGAAATCCTACAATGTACATTAGAAAATAATTTTCGAATACAAAACAAAAGCTCATTAATATAATTTGCATACATCTGCACAACAGTACTTACATATTTATAGTATTTTGCAGTGTGGGAGTGATGCAATATTTGTCCCAGAGTCAGAGCTGCCATTCACATTTTTATGTAAGGTATTTGTGCAGGAATATGCTGCCTTCACCATGTTACGTAGAGATGTGCATTTTTAAAACTACATGAAAAATATATTTAAGCTGTCTATGTCATCACTGAACATTTTCCTACAAAATACCCATCAAAGCCTACAAACAAAGATCCCATCAAGCTTAAGTGGCCTGAAAATGAAAGGATGTTTGTTGGGCTGCCTTGCACTGGCTTTTAACCATTGGTGTTAAGGTCTCCAGTTTATAATGTTAGCATGTCATCAGGAAATTAAACCAGTAGTAAAATTCTCCCCTTATCTAAAACGCCCAAGCTCAGTTGGAGTTTACTTCCCGAGAGATAATGTGAACTGTAGGACCACTGAACCCTTTGTTTCAGCAAATAGTTCAATGTTTTGTGTGTCTCAGGAGCAAGTGAGACTGTCCTTTAGCTTACTGTTTTGCACACATTCTGAGCAGATAGGAGACATGGATCAAGGGCCCTTGAGCAGAAGAGGAATTCAAACACTGTTTTCGGTGGGGAAGTGTTCTCACCTCTGGGGTCCTGCGGGCCAGGGAAGAACTGCTTGCACTTAAAACAAAACAAAACAAACAAACAAAAAAAACAACCAAAAAAACCCCCTTTAGTCCCTGGTTATTTTGAGGTAAAACTGTAATAACTGAATAGGTTTTTGCCAAAACCCACATTTGATGAATGCTTTATTTGCTGAAAAATCCCTCAACTCTGTGTGAATAATTATGGATTTAAGTGAATTCTCTCTAGAGAGTATATCAGATCATTTTAGAGAGCATAGAGTAAAGTTAGAAATCCAGAAAGTGTTCTGCAGTCAGCTTCCTGCATGTCTATTAAAAGTGGGAAGCCCTGTTGGGTTTTCCTTCCTATGACAACTTGCCCGTAACTCTTTAATCAGTTTTCCATAGCTGAAAAGTGTTGTTGGCTTTGTTTATTACAGAGAACTGTGAGTCTGTGTTTTCTTCTTGGTATAGCCAACATGAATCATGGTTTATAAACATCCTGTTGGTATTGATGGAATACCTAGGGACTTAATAAGTCTTTGATCTTTGCAAGTAACTCACATATAAGGCACATCGGTACTCTTCAAAGTGTTAACATAAAAAACAAAACAAAAAACCCTTACACAGGAAAAAAATCCTCCATGAGTGTAGGATGTACACTGAAATGTTATTTCATGTGCAGTGTTTCTAAGAATATATTTTAAACCCCCTAACCTATTTGGATCCAAGGAATTCAAAAACTGATTTGATTTCTTTCTACTATTTTATAAGAATATATTCAGGAATTTCTTGCAAGAGCTATGAGAAGGATGGGCCATTTGAAATCCAGACTTTTAAAATTATTTTTATTTGTTTTCTTCTTTTTTTTTAGATTTTCTATATACTTAATGGATGACATCAGTTATAGAGATGAGCATATATATATATGGCTATATACACAGTAATATAATTATCCTTTAGCAAAGCCCAGTTTCTTCTTGTGTCTAAGGCTGGCAAACATTGCTGCATGTAAAAACAGAATTTTAAAATGACGTAATTGATGATGCAAGTATTCTGAAAATAGAGCATTTTTGAACCAGTCAAAAGTTATGAAACAGTTTTTAGAAACATCATTTACAAGGTGGGGTCTTTTTTGTTGTGGTTTTTTTTTTTTTGCAAACTTGACAGTCCTTTAAAGATGACCCTGTGGAGTACAATAGATGGGACAAACAGTGAGAGACAAGTTTCAGATTGCTTTTGAATAACATCTAAAGCTTCGTGGTGGCCCCTTTGATGTGAGTCCAAGGGGACTGACCACCTGTGTTGCTTTGTGCAGTGATGATTTCTTAATCAGGAAAACAAGAAATACAATACAACCTCAAGTAAACATTTAAGGAACCAGAGATTAAATTTAGGGTTTTTTTCATGATCTTTGTCAATCTTCATGCAAAATAAATAATTTCATCAACACTATTAATGCTTAACTCAGAGATTTTGCATCCAGACTTTCAAGATCATAGATTTTTCATTTTAAAAATTATTTTCCATTTATCGCCTAGAATAAACTGAATAAAGCAGGTTGGGATTTTTAAAAGGACAATCAATGTATATGCTCAGTTCCTTTTTACAGGTTTACAGATGTGAAGTTTATTCAGGGTTTTTTTACTTTACAGGTCATTACAGATTATTGACTATATTTCTGAAGTAGCCACTACTATAGCAAAATCTCCTGTGGCCTGATCTGTTCCCTAAGAATAAACAAAAGGACTAACCATTATTATTTTATAGGCATTTAGAAAGGTGAAATAACCTGATATTACAGAATAATAAATGCTGATAGCCACACTCTTTCTTGTTTCCATGGATTTCAAAACTTATCAATGAGGCAATGACAGATTTTTTTTTAATTTTTACGCTGGCTGTAAATCAACCTTTCTGCAGTCATCTGAAGTGGTAGTAAATACCACCTCTTTATAATTTCCTGAACATAAAAATTATATCTATTACCTCAACTAGGAAGTTCATGTCAAGAGGATATATTGAAGCTTGAATTTCAGTAATAGTGCTGGACTGGTGAGCATCACAGTATTTAATATGCTTGCCAGTCATTTTTTCCTTTTCAGAGATGAATTGCAAAGGGAAAGGAGAGGGTTTGTTATGGATAAGCCTACAGAATACTGTCTTCTAGAATGTGTAATGTTCTTTACAGAGATTTCCAAACAATCATTAATACAGGGTTTTCTTCAGCAATGACATTTTAGCTTGTCATATTTCTTTCTAGAACACATATCTGAAGGAAAACTCGTCATACATGTTTAGGTGTATTTATAATGAGAGAGAAAGTTGCTAGGGAGTACTAAAACTACAGATGTTCTTGGGTGAAGGGCTGAGTGATTGAGAAATGCCAGTGTAGTTCAGGCAAGGACAAAGTTTGGTTCATGTCTGTAACACTGGTATAAAGGAGGTTTAAGGCCACAAAGTTTCAATGGTTTGAGTGTTAGGGGGGAAGTATTAGTGTCCTCCAGACTTGTTTTACAGATCGCTAAGCCCTCCTGGTGAATTTAAGTTTCAAATGGCTTAAAGGCCTTCCTACTCAAACCTATCTTTTAGGATGTATGCTATTAAGGGATGAGACCAAGAGATTCTGTTCTGTGGTGTGCTGAACGTCTTCTGAAAGAGAATGTCCTAAAAATTCCTTCAACTTTTGGGTCCTCACCATAGGGGATGAGAGAAGCTGAGAAGCTTGGGGCTGTAGCTGTCCTAGGCTGGTTCAAGGCCCCCCAGTTATCAGTTTGTGTCCAGAGCACTTTTACCCACACCTGGGAGTGCACATCGTGGCTCTTTTCAATCCAGACCCTGGAGCATTCAGAAACACAGGCATGGGCAAAGGTGGGGGCCCATGCCAATCAAACCTGTGTCTTTGGGTAAAGGAGTTGGCTCGTTACAGAGTGGCAACCTGCTTAAGAGGTGGGTAGAATAAAATGACATAAGCACAAAAGGGCAATAATAAAATTCCATGGGCGAAGTTCTCTCACTACTTTGTGCTGCAAGTTTTATTTATGGGGTTCATTCTTTTCTCAAAGCGTGCCGTTGTGATATAATTCTATGTCAAGGATCTTCTACTATCATCCAGATAAACGTGTTTTTTACCTAAATGCTACTGCAAGAGCATAGATGCCATTTAGGATTTGTTTAGTTCTGTTTAGTAAGTCTTTTCAAGTGAAGTGTTGCTGTTTTTGCCTTGCTTACTTTAATCCACCGTTGGGATTAGTTTGGTTATTTACTGTTAATAATGGAAATAAGTCAAAGGGAAATGCTTTTCACACTGAGCAGGCACCATATTCTTCTGGAATGAGCGTTCTTTTCCTTTGTTTTTGAAACAATCTCTTGATTTCTTTGGTTTTCCTTTCATGACGTTTAGGAGAAAAGGAAACTGCTGTTGAATAGGAATGCCTGGGATTTCTGTTTTACATTAGACTTTTAAAAATATTTGAACTCTGCTTTGTGACGGAACAAATTAGAGCTGAAACCGCAGGGTGGGTAAGGAGTTTCAAGGTTTCCTTATTTGATTTTCAGGGGTCTATATTTACCCTACTCCATTTTATACTGTGAAGTACCCTTTCTGCTCATTCTAAACAGTCTTTTTATTGGTAGCAGGCTTCTAAACTCATAGTTACCTGCACAGCAGCTGCCAATCTTCTCTATTACTATGTTTAAAGAAAACCAACCAACCAACAAAACCCTGACAAAAATAGCAGATTTCTTCTGCTATGTGCTTTGACAGACAGATGAAAACTTCCCTTATGCCCTGTTTTATTTTTGTTTATTCTCTTTGCCTATCTCAAAGCACAGTTTTTTGTAGCTTGATTTCAGCTTTAAGAAAAGTAAAACCTTAAAGCAGACTGTTTTCCCTTCCACAGTAAGCAGGTGGTGAATCAGAGGCCTGCGTGCTGCAGTTCTGTTCAGTGGGACACATGCAATGCTGGCTCTGCAAACTGGTGCCTTCCCAGGGTCCCAGCAAGGCTCCATCTAGAAACCAGTACTCAGTCCAGATGCTTGTGACAAGGGGATGTGTAATCTCCTTGCTTCTGTATTGGGTATATTTGCTGCATGATAGAAACTTGAGAGAGATTCACTTGTTCAATAAAAAGGCAAGTGAGATGAAACTCATTTCCTAACATATTTTATCTATGCCAGCAGTTTGGTAGTTCTTATATACAGTAAGCAATAAAACTAGTTAAAAGATCATTAAATAACTCCCATGAAGTTATAACAATGCAATAAAAAATCTAACCAACACAGAGCACCTTGCATCATGGAGCCCTTTAATCAGTCTTTTCCTGGTCTGTGTTCAGACCAGTGACCATAAATCTTTCAGCTATCCAATCTCCAGCACTGCATTTCCTCTTTTGCTCTGAGATCCTGGGCCACCATGGAAGGAGAGCTGAAATCTTGCTGTAGTCACTGTGATGTGCCAAGCAGCTGTTCAAAGCTGGAAAAATTGCTTTGAACAAGGCAGAGAGAAGTTCTGATTTTAAACTTCTCTATTAAAGTGGTAATGAAATGTATTTTTGTACATAGCTTTGAAAATCCCCGCTGTGGAATCATGTGCTATCAAGGGTCATTTTAATAACATTGATTGTTAAAAGACACAGCTCCCAGTGTAAAACCAGAACTCATTAGAATTCAGGATAGAGCTGATTACAGAGGAATGCGTAAAACTGAATATTAAGAAGATTAAGAAGAGCTGGGTATCAGTGCTGTATTCCAAAGGGAAATCCACCATGTACTTACTGTCCCAATCAGTGGTACCCAAAGGCAATGTGTACCTCTGTGAGTGTACCCTACTGGAGAGGGAACTCTCAGAGTTTGGCCAAGGGTAACTATAAATATTAAAACCTATATTATCAATGTTTGATAGAAACATAAAAAATTTATGGCTGTATACAAATTTATTCTTTAGCAGAGGAGACACATGAGATTTTATACTGCCACTGTTAAGTCACTTTTTTCTTTCAGGCAAAATCTAATTATTCCCACCCAAATTTCTTCCTTTCTTTAACAGAGGTGGCATCATCCAGAAGAAGTAAAATAGAATGAATAGCTGAAGCCCTGCACATAGTTAAATAGCAGATTCTGTATCAAGGTCATTCAGATAGGCTGTTCTGCTATGTTTTGTTTCTTTTTCTTTTTTTCCCTTTTTTAATTTCCAATCCCCTAGCCTCTCTGCCTCCTTTTGCTATTCAGTATGTGTTTGTCACACTCTCTCTTGTTCAGAAACAAATGCATTCAGACTTCTTTGGTACTTAGGAAAGCAGTCTCAAATTATAGCAATCATTTACATAACAGGAACACATAGAAGTTATCCAGCATATGGAAAAAACCTGGGAAGGCTTCAGTGCACTCTGTAACTGTACGAGATGGAAATTAGAGGTATCTACCCAAATGTGAATTTCCATGCCCCTATAACATGCAAATGGAATTACTTTCCACATTGGGGAGAAAATTCACTACGTAGATTTAGAATCTGGAGAGGGAACTTTCTTGTCTTGTAGTGGGAATCGGTATGAAATGTAGCAACATGTATTTAAAATAAAATATCATTATCAGAACTGAAATGCAGAATTAACCAATCTTACACTATTTATGCTAATGGGACAATAAATTTAAACTTTGTGAAAAATACAATGTGCAGAGAAATCAATTTAGAAAATAACAGTCAATAGTGGCACTAGTATCATTCTAGGAATGTATTTTATAGTTCTCTTGAGAAGTGTACAAAAAATCAGGACATACTGGGTTTCTACATTTTATTACTGTTTTCTGCCTTCTCAGCTGGTGTCTCTTAAGGGGCCAGACAGCACTCAGTGGGACCCCTTCCCTCTCCCAGCATCACCTCCAGTAAGGTACAGAGCTCAGCTGCAACTTGCAACAAATAGCCAATAACCATCTCTATCATCTCTTTAGTTTGTCTTGGGCCCTCTGCAAGTCCAGTAACATTATTCTTGTAGAAGCATTTGAGAAATACATAGAGGGGATAAAAGCCCCCAACCAACAGAAACCAGACATTTAAAATATCCTCCTAGGCTACCTATCCTCCTATGTAGTGTTACTGTCATAGTGCCATGGCCCTACTGCAGTTATTTTCCCTGTGGAAAATTACATTAATCCTCTTGGCTTTCATGCAAACTACACTGTGTGGCCAATAGAGTGGGAATTTTCATATATTTTGAGAAAAAATTCACACTTAGATGTGGCAATATGTTTTTGGTGACACTGTTATTGCACTACTAAGTTGCAAGATTCATTTCACTTACATTGCTGTAAGTTTATTTAATTTAGATTAACAAAAGCCATCATAGGATAATCAAAATTGTGTAAATAACTGAGGCTTCTTCTGAATAAATCAAGTTTTGAATAGACAAAGAGTAGAATGCACTTTCCTGCAATCTAGGACAAAATGTTGCTTATAAAAGTTTCAGTAACTGTCCATGGACAGTCTTTGCTGTAAATGAATGTTTTTGAATAACACCAGTAATCTGAAGGTAATGAAAGCAGTTTATGCAAGGTGCAATAATCAGCCATTGTTGTGTCTACAGAACATTACTTTATGCTACTGTATAGATGATGGTTTTTTAGTCTTCCATCTGTTTTGAAAAAAAATAAAATTCAGAGGCCACTAGTCTGAAAGAAACAAGGACAAGATAATAACTAGAGACACAATTAATCCCTGTGCTTTGGAATAGGACAAATTGTTACAACAATCACAGGGAAAGCTGTACAGAGGTTGCAGGAAGGCAAATTAATGCAATGCTTAAAAAAAAGGAACAAAGGGTGTTAGAAAGACCTAAATTACTAAAGCAAAGAAATGAAAATACAGCTTAATAAGAAACAAATGTTGCATGCTGTGTATTAACAGTGGAATGCTTGCAGAAAATACGGAAAAGTCTTTGTTTACTCAGCCCTGACTCATGGGCAAAGGTTTACATAAACTGAGCTTCTCTCCTGATCCCAGGTATGTGGGAAGTCGTGTGGGGATGGGTAGTCAATAGGGCTTCTCATTCACTTGAAATCACACAAATGTTTGGATTCAGTCACTCAGGGTACAAACTTGGTTGCATAATTGTCAGCAAAAAGCTCCCATTTTCTCGTTGGGGCCGAAATCCCACTAATGCAGCAGGCTCCACTGGGTTGCCAGCACTGGCTTCTAAAGGAGCAGCAGGGAGCAGGCAGCCAGGACCCGCGGCTGGCTCTCAGCCCTGCTCCCGTACGGCAGCACACGGTGCTCTGTGGCTTCCCGAGCTGCTTCTGGGGCTCTCCTTCTCACTGACAGGAGGGAGCTTTTTCTTATGTGCAAAGGAGGACGCGTTAGCAATAAAAGTCCTCATTAATGAATATACAGAGCCGATCCTGCTTTCAGTCTTGCCCTTTCAGCCTCGCTGAAGTTGAGGCCGTTTTGATTCTTGCTAGGACTCTTTCAAGCCTGCATCACCTCCAGAAATCAAGAGAGCCTTTGGGCCAAGATCAAGAAAGCAGAAGTTTATATAGTGGGACGTCAGAGTGGGGAAGAGAAAATGCACCTAGAAAGGACCACAGTGGGTGATGTAAACCCTTATTGCAGTCTATAGCAATTTACTGGAAGTAAGTCAGAGTAAATAAATACCATAGGTAGAACCAGGAGGCAGCTGACCCAGCCTGAATGGGAACTAAGTTGCAGTTGACCCTATTGCATCACTAAATTACCCTCCTCAAGGGGAAGGAATAAAAGTTCCATGTTGGGGGTTTTTTTTTGCTTTAAAATAAGTTTTATGAATTCAAATAAATGTCTGCTGTTGGTAAATGTGCATGGTGAGTATTTGATGGATTGAATTAATTCCCTTCTTTGTGTGCTGACATCCTTCTCACTGCATAGGGAGATTCTACAGATGTACAGAAATGCTACACAGGATAGGATGTTTCTTTATGGCATTTCCGTGTGCTTTAAATCTCTGAAGAGTTTTCTGTGTGTGCGCTTTATATTGAGTCGTTAAGTACAAAAACAAACTTATTCACAAACTAGCTTTGATCTAGGCTTCCTGTGATTTATCTTGGCTGCCTATAGCATGCACTGAAATCCTACCTGATTGTTATTAGCTCCCCAAATATTTATATCACTCTAGATAATCAATGCTTATCACAGCCAATACAGATGTTACGGTTCCTCAAAGAAAGGCACAGTCAGCATAATAGCATTTTAATTATTGCAGCATGTGTTTTCAAATAAGTCTTTCCAGTATCAATTGAACAGAATAACTATACACATCTTATTAATAGATGATGTCAAAAATATTATACATGTAAATTACAGCTTTTCCCACTAAGTGTAAGAAGCAATAATGCAATGTCTTGGAGGTATTAATGTTCACTTAATTTAAATCATGTTGCTAGTGCTGTTTTCTGTTCTCATTCCCTTGCGTTCGCACTCTCTACAGGATGTTTTTCATTCAACTGCTGTGTAAAACAAATTTGCTTGTGGGGCTTTGGTAATATAAAGTATCTGACTGGCACCAGTGCATTAGTTATTCTACATGTAACTGCAAACATAAATTCAATATTTGGAGAAGTAGAGATAGCAGCATCTGCTGGCTTAGAAGACTCAGATGACATGGTTTTGGTTAACAAGTGTGCTGCAAGTTCATGGGGAAGTTCAATGGAGAACACGCTGAGCCCTTCTGTCCCTCAGCTTCCCAACTTTATGTAGCCTCTTACTCCTGCACCATTTTGAAGTTCTCCAAAGGGAAGCGCAATGCTTCTTTCTTTTTTAAAAAGACATTTCAGAGAAAATAGTACTATTACTTTTTAAGGAAGACTAAATAGTCATCTGTCTCCCAACAGAATCTAGGCTAAGAACCCCATGTAGACAGCACAGTCGTGCTTTGAATGCAGAAATTACTCTTTATCTCTATATAAAAGTACTTGCTGCTCATGCAAGATATTAGGGACTCAGTTCTGAATAAAAATTCTGATTCTATTTTCTGGATAGATACAAATCAGAAGATAGAAATACAAATTGGTATGAGGATTTTTCATGCTTTAAGTACCTAAAACTTCGACTCTCACCAAAAAACAATAAAACAATAAAACACTAAATTAAAGTTAGAAATATTTTTGAAGTAAGTTTTTGTCTCTGATGTATACAGAATATACACACACATACATATATGCACCCACATGCAGACATACAAAAGTCTGCTGAAATTCTTGATCCTTCCAACTCACAGTGAGTACAATAATCAAAGTTTTTTCCTGAAAATCTCTGTTCCTGAAGTCACTGGATTAGTTCAAAATTTCAGCTTCTCTTTGAAACTCAGGCTTTCTGATACCTCAGGACCACCTGGTAAATCTGGACCTTTCATGTCTAACTCAAAAAGCTAAAATGTAACAGCAGTAAGCTGTTTGTATGTTTAGAAGGAGAGAATGATGGATATTGGAATTTAGATAAATCGTTATTTGAAAGTTTATAATGTATCCGAATGAGACAGCTATGTTCTTTTGCAGGTTTACAGACTTGCCATTCTCCAAATCATGCAATGTAATCATTGTGGGTCCCCACAGCCTATATTTCTAGTCATGTTACCTGTGAAAGACATAGTATTTTTGCTGGAAAATGATATCTTATATGTGATCTTTATTGTTACTTACTAGAATCATAGAATTATCTGGGTGAGAAAAACCCTTTAGATCATTGAGTTCAACCATAAATGAAGAATTTGGATGAGTGTGGTGAGTTTTTTAAGTAACACTTTGTTTTTCTGATTTTTTTTTCTTAAACTTTCCAGGTTCAAAGCGATGGCTTGAGCTCACTTATATGGTGTTGTAAGATCACTGATCACCATCACAAGACTGCAAACTAAAAAGCAGGCTAAAGTTAAGTTAATTTAACTCAGAACTGAATGTAAACTCTTGTTCCTAAAAACAATTGCACATATGTGGGTAGTTTTCAATGCAGCAGATAAACTTTATACTCTTTCATAATTAATTTGATTGTTTCTGTACAGCTCTGCTGGATGATTCTGACAAATACTCATGCTGTGTGAATGTCTCATTCATATGTAAACTGTACCAATTCAGGGTAACAACCAGTAGGAATAAAGCACTGCCTGCTGACCTGTAAACATAAAGGGAAAAAAAATTGGGGAAAAAAGGACCGTGTCGGTAATGCACATTCCATTTTAGGATTAAAGAAATAGTCACTGGAAATAGTTGTGGTTGAGCAGACTCCTCCTCTGTTGATTTCCATTGGAAGTGTATGAATTGTTTCCTTTACACCATTGAAATGTAGAGAAAGGGTTTTAATGCAGACGGTCAAATTCATGGTAACAACCCTTATGTTAATGTGCAAGGGTTTACCTGGGAGCTGTATCCTCATGGCCTGGTCTGCTGCCTGTATCTCAGGACAAAAATATCAGGAGATTCAGTGCCACTGAACTTGCAAGCACTAGAAGGGCAGTGGATTAAAAGTTGATCCACTGTTTTCCTTCAGCATAGATTGAGTCTCTTCAAGTAAAGTTTTCAGGTCACTTCTGGGGCATCACTGCAGGTAAATGAGCAGTGTGTTTATTAGTCTCTCTGGTAGATAAGAAGGTTTCAGTTTTAATGATTGCAAGATCAAATATTTGACAAAAAGTGAAAAAGCGAAGACCGGAGGTATATATTCTAAAGTGAAAGAGGGAGGAGAATAATGAGTTTGAAAAGAATAAAACACAGGCTGGTTAGTGGAAAAGAATGCTACAAAGGTCTCTGTGTGAATCTTCAGTTCCTGGAGTTTCTGCCAATTCCTTTTATTACTCTTTCAAGTAACCAGGTACATATGGCATGTTTGTAAGTAAAGCAGTCAATGAAGTTAGTTACACCTCTGCATTTATTACCCTACCCCTGAGTATTATTAACTTTTACATTCCCCATAAAATATAATTTATCACTTAAATAATTTGCTTTGTGTCAGGGTTCAGTGTGCTCCAGTGCTTTCCTGCTCATTAAATGAGATATTTTTACTTAATGAGCCCAGAATGTCCTTTGCATTTAACATTAGAATTGATTTCAAACACTCCATTTTTCTAACATATTTGTATGTAATTTCAGAATGTGGACTTCATTCCACAGTCTTACTCTGAAGAAAAAAGAGCTACAAAGAATAATGACCCATGAATTCTGGAGAGGAACACAGTAAGTATGGCTGAATATTTTTAAAAAAAACCCTATTATCTGCCTGCACTTTGCATTCTTTCATCTAGTTTGAAAGTCTGAGTTACTATTTGAGCCTCATGCTGCAGTTATTACATACATAATACTCCATTAGGAAAGTGTTTTTAGAAGAGATTGGAAGATATAGATTTCCATGAAATTAACAGCATTTAAAAATAAGCCTACACTTAGATGTATGTGTGTGATGCCCTGATTTATAGAGCAGACAGCTAGTCTTTCAAATGAACACAGTTCACTTATAAATATATATATCCATAGGATAAATGAACATCATAGAACTCTAGCAATGTGCACCTAATGAGGATCTGGCTCATCTCTTTGCAACTGCAAATAATCACTTTGCAATCATTTAATAAAATCTGTGTAGAGAAACCCTCTGTTGTGCAGTAAATCATTTGCTTATAATAATCACTGGAACCAAAAACCAGCCCAAACCTCTGAGCTATCTCAGCAATTCCAGGACAAACACTGTGCCGCCACACTTTAAATGGAATTTTGCCACCAGCTAGATCTCAAGGAGTCAGTGAGTAGTATATGATGGATTCACAAGTGGGTGTTCATTTGAGTCCATTATAACAAATGTGACCATCTGTGCATCAGCTGTACACCACTGACACGCAGGGTGCAAGTCTGATCAGTCAGGTGCTCAGGATCCATGGCATGAAACACGCAATAAAGGACAGAAAAGCTGAAATTCAATGCTGGAAAAATGCTAATATTGTAATATAGATCTTTTGTGCTCCTTCTGAGTGAAAAAAAATAAACTCATGAAATAAGCAAAAATATATTTACATTTAACTGAACTTACAACTTTTTTTTCAGAGTATACTTGGCCATCATTAAATGTCATATGCACATTTTCCCATGGTTGCCTTGTGTCACCTGATTAAGAGCTTGGGCCTCTGTTTGCTCCTCTGGGCCAGCTACCTTGGCTGATCTCCATTTCCTACAAGTGCAGCCATGTAACTGTGGGGCAGCAGGATGTGGTGGAAGTGTTAATTGTGGGATGTGCCATGGCTACCATGGGATGTGCCATGGCTACCATGGCACATGGTGGGCAAAGGAGCACGAGCAGGAGGTAGCAGTGGGTAGGCAGTCTGTGCCTTGGTGTAGCAGCCTTCCTCAACACGCTGTCATGTTTGCCAAGGGAAATCTCAAAATTCTCATCAGACTGACAGAACCAGCTTATTTGAAAAAAAAAAATGTTTTAAAAGTATTGCAATAATATTTCACAAGACTGGGTCATGCCTTGTAGGTCAAGGAGAAAAAGAACATTTCCCTGGTTGTGGCAATAGGAGTTAACAGTAGTGTGATTACTCATACAAGTGTATGAAATGTGAGCCCTTCATCTTTGCCAGACAGGGAGAGAAAAACAAATGAAAAATTGGAATCAACTGTTGATTATAATTTAGTGAGGGGTGAACACAGCCAGGTGCATTTATTAATGCCATCTCATCATTGAAAAGGCTACTAAGTAACATAATAGCTCTGATACAGATTAGGGAAACAATGTCATTGAATATGTAAAGTATGAGAGAATCTGTACTCTTCTCTTGCTGTTACCCATCACAGGTTGCATCATATACCCCTAGGAAATCAGTTTATTTTGCTTTTCTATACAGTCCTTCACAATTTTGTCCATTTGAGCTGCAGACAGTTAAGGTTGGTACACTCAAGCTGAAGATGCCTTTTTTCCATATTTTTCACTGTGAAATGAAGAGTGTTGGAGTTTTGTGCTTTGTTTTATTTTGGTTATGTTTCCTCTCCTTGCTTCTCCAATAAAAAATAATGCTATCATTTGCTCCAGGAAAATAGTGAAATATCACTTTAGATACTGAAGTCTGTAATATTGTAGCATATTTATATGGTCTGATGAATTCTCAGATGATAAGAGACTTTTTCGCCCCTTCTGATTCTATAACACCAATAGACCTGCCCTTCATTTCATTTTTTAAGAATAGACATGAGACATTTTAAATTTCATTTGAATTAGTTTTCTAGATGATAATTATCATTGATCATTATGTTTCAAATTCTAATGTCAACAAATTTATTTTTTAAATGAAAAATAAGTGACTTCAGTAAAATTTCAGTAATCATCTAGCCAAAATAATTAATTTTAAAAGAAATTTTTATCTTCTGCACTGGAATGTTTAGTTGCTCTGGATTACTAATAGTTTGGTTGTTATATCATATAAATCCTGGGGATGTCTCAATGTGTGCAGAAAGGAAAGTGCAATGCACGTACTTGAGAAATTTCTATGATGGATCAGCAAGACTTTTGGGAGAGGGGGTTGCTGTGTTGCTTAGAGTTGAGACTGGACCTATTTGAGCTGCAAAACTGGAGTTTTCTCCTCTTTAGCATGTACCTCTCTTGGAAACACACTATGTTTTAAGAAAATTCAGGTATATTATAGAGGAGTCACACCTATAGTATTTCCTTATTCCTGTTATTGGCAATTTGCATTTTATTAGTATGCGTACAGATGATCCTGGCATGGGTATCAGGAAAAAATTCTTTTCATCAGAGAACTGCCAAGGCTGTTTTTTAGTTGCTGTTTTTTAAGTTTGATGGTGTGATCCTAACCCTGGGAAGAGCACAGTTTGTTGTGGTAAGTCTCTGGCCAGCAGTCACACATGGGGTATTGCAGAGCTGGTCACTGGCACCAATAAAAAGGCCCTAACAGGTGTCAGCAGCCCAGCTGAATGGTGTTCATATGGGGGACCTGCAGAAAGTGAGGAGCACAGCAACCTAAGTTCATACCCTGATTTTTCTCTGACATTTGAGACCCTTGTCTGTGACAAGAAATGGCTGAAGGGGGAATAAACATCAGGTGGAAAGTAGTGTCATTTAAGGGATAAGTACATTCCTCCACTGGGGCTGTATCAAAGGACCCACTATATGCATCTGCAGGCAACAAATTATACTTAGATTTTTTTTAATCAACTATTTGTATTTGAGAAATAATCTATGCAGTTTCAAGACAAGGTGATATAATGTTGCTTATCAGATTCCTTTTGGGAATGGCAGTAAGTATTTTATAGCTAGTTTCAGTTAACATAAACTTTCCATAAATCAGATACATAACTTTTTACACAGGTAGACTAAGGCCAAAGGTTCTCCTCAGTCTTTGAGAGCACTGACATTAAATTTTTTATTAGTACCCATGATGAATAATGCACTTGACTTTAGTTTTGACAGTACTATTGAGAGAAACTACTGCATGTTTCTTGCAGAAATACCTTAAGAGCCAAATTTAATGCTGAAGAAAAGTTTATCTTTCTTTTAAATTAATTACTTCTTTGCTCAGTTTGCTACTTCCTGACAGCTGCAGCCTTTCTTGCACTAGCGGTCTCTGTGTTGCTGCCATCATATTGTTTGTGTGTTCATGGCTGGTTTTCAAGCTATAATTTCTTTGTGTCTTGGGGCTGTGTGTTTGGTTTTACAAAGGGCTCCTGGATCTAATATTGCCACTGCCATCCACTTTGCCACTACTGTGTATACTTGCCAGCTGTGTATACTTGTATACTGTGTATGCTCTGCAGAAACTCTTGCGGAGAAATGTAAATTGCTGTTCTTAAACCTAAACACAGATTTTTGTAGTTCATGCTATTGGCCACTCTGCCCAAGTTCATCTGGAGTTATTTGGGCACTCTTCTGCTTTTATAGCTCAGATTCTTCACACTTTTCTATTTGAGTCCTGTGATGCTTTGACTTCTCTGCTATGTTTGGGATGCTCCCATATTGTTTTCAATTTGGCTGGAGTAGCTCTGCTTGGTTGCAAAATCCCAGGCTTTATTTTAGATCTTTGATACACTCTTTCCAAATGTTTTGATATGCTCTCTGAGTGTTTTATACCAAATCCAAAGCACCATCCAGCTTTCTACCAAGAAGCTAGCCCTTCCCTCCATATTGTGAGGCTTATTGTAGTTCAGATCAGTTAAAGGCTTCTCTGTGTTTTCTCTCTCCTCTTCTATTGCTTGCTTGAAATCGAGTTTCTTGGGGTTTTTTGCACAGGAGTATTTTACATGTAGCCTGATTCATATCTCCTAAGCACTGCAAGTCTTAAATGAACATTAAATAGTTGCTGAAAGTTGTGAGTGACACAGGGCAGATTTTCTTAGCATCCTGTGTTCCTGGGAAGTTAAACTGCAGTAAGAAATGTTAAGCAGTAAAGAGTTTTCACCAGAACTTCTGAATTTTCTGAACTGTCATCTGAAAATTGTAACTTAAAGAAAATAACCCCTCTGTAAATGAAACTGGTTCTGATGTTCATGAATTTAACTTTGTTACTCTGCAAGTCTCCTTCTTTTGCACGTTAAGCACAAAATGATTCTGTGAGGAAAATGAGCTTGAATCTCATTAGACATCATCCTGTATTAATGGAACTGGTTCACTCATATTTTATTCATTAAATAATATTTGTCAATGTGTTCTTCTATTTTAAACTCTTACTGTAAAAGAGAGCATTATCACCTCAAAGTATTTGTTTCCTAGAGTGAATGCCAATATTATCCAGTCACGCCATATTCTCCTAATTATGCTGAGGGTTTCTTTCCTAACAGCATTTATTTTCGGGTGTCAACAATACTTCAGTTAAATGTAGTGTAAAGTGCACTTATTTAGCAAACTTGTCCTTCAGAAAAGGGTTTTTTTTGTCTTTAAAACACCACTAGATTGTTTCTTTCTGTCAGTGCATGATACAATAGAAATCTTAAATCAATAACACTTCTTATTCCTATGCAATTGATGCATAACATCCTTCTTCACACAGAGGTTTAATGTGTTGTAAATTAATTATCTGGAATGCGTAGAGGGTCAATGGACCTTGGTATGACCGGGATGTAATGTTAAAGTGTTCCATTTCCTTCCAGCTCTGCTCAGCTCTCTTGCTGATTCCTCTCTCTGTGTCAGCTATGCCATCTTCTGCACTTCGGTCCCTTAAGTGTTGTTAATGCCCCTCGAGGGCTTGATCGATAGGAAAAATTTGCTCTACCATAAATTTGTCCAACAATTTTCTTCCTTCTGAAGATGAAGTACTTTTCTTAACTGGACTTGTATAATGCTCCTTAGTAAACTACTCTTACTCTCAGAGAAATTTAAAATAATAGCCTTATTTTAAATCATAACGAAATTACAGAGATTCTGCATAAACAAATGCAAATGTAATTTTTGGCTTTTAGGTGCCCAAAAATGAATTAACTGTGCTTCAACTGTCAGGAGGAGTTTTGCTTTACTATATCTACCCATTGAACCACATAGATGAATAAAACTGTTATTAACTGTGAAGAATTACTGAGGGAGAGAGTCTCAACCATGAAGACCGCAATTAAAACATGCATTCACTGGGTTTAAAGTAGCCAATTTCCTTTAAAAATCATAGAGGCCACCTCTATTACATTTTTTGAAACCAGCTTGGCTATTTAGTTGCTAGGGTAACAAGATCCAAGACAGTGAATAAGTCCTGTCCAGGAAGCACAGTGTTATGGGTGTCTAAGATGAACGTGAAGAAAGGCTGGTAGGAACATTAAATTATGGATTAGTTTAATTTTTATTTTACAGGATTTTTTACTACAAGGAAGGACAACATATGTATATGTTAAAAATTTAATTGTAATTAAAATGTAATTAAAAAGGTGCTGAGTAACAGATGACACTAAACTATTAAAGCAAAAATACTTCAAATCTCAATAAAAACAAGAAAGAGGTGCTACTTAAAACTCCCAGCATGTTGGTGAGATCAATTTAATGTCCTGTGCTGTGTCAATGTCACTTTCATAAACTTTTGCTGAAGTGCTTTTCCTACTGTATGTTGAATGATGTTGTCAGGACTGTGAGTCGGGGGGTATGGTGGATTTGAGTCTACTTTACTTCCCTTGATGAAAAGGTCACTGCCACTTGTAAATCTGTTTTACTCCCTGCACAGTTGTTAGTGTCAAAGTCTGTCAGCTCTGTGGGATGTTAAAATTATACAACTGTAGTAGAAACAAGGATCACAAATTCCCAAGTGGTACATCCTAAGAAAAAGTCTCTGATCTTTGTGTAAAAGTTCTGTGGAAAGTTTTTCATTCAGGATTTTCAGCTCACTTTGCCTTGATTGCAGAAATAAACAAAATTTCTCTTCTATTCCTCCCATCTGGTGGGCCTTCCCCGCTGATAGCTCATCACAGGGCCACTTATATCTGTAACTCACGGTTCCAAGTGAAAAAAATCTCTGCTTTATTTTTTTAAGGCTGCAAAGGCTCCAGTTAAAGCACAATTAAAACCTGGCCTGCGTTGTGTTATGTGATTATGTTTTGACAAATCATCACTTTAGATCAGCTTCACAATTATTCATAAGTTATTTGCAAAATACAAGGAATAAACACAAAGTAAAACAACTGGCCAATTTAGGCAAGGACACCTGACCTCCAAACCAAGTTTCCGACCACCATAAGAAATGCAAATGAAAAAACCTCCAAAAACCTAAACTCTCTTTTCCCTTACTCATAGCATCATAGAAACTGTTCTGTGCATATGCAAAGACAGTTTTTTACTCAGCACTTTTCCTGTGGGAATTGTCATACTTTGCCAGTAGGCAGCAAATGCAGTGGGAGCTCAACCAGCTGGAGTGCCAAGAGCGGCCGTGTCCTCTGAGCTTGATTGATTACGACACGGAGTTTTCCAAGTTTTATGCTCTGGCTGTGCAGGAGATGGACACAAAGTTCTTTGCATGTGACGTATGGCCAAAGCTTTTAGGTGGTCAATTGCCTGCTTAATCCACAGGCCTCTGCTAAGACAGAGTCAAGCTTTTCATACCGTGAGCTATTTCCATATGACCTTGCAACTAAATTGATTTTTGAACAGAGTGGAGTAGTTTGCTGCTGAGGAGACAGAATGGGACCTGGAAGGGGCAAACACTGAATCTTTTTGGCTTGACTTTCAGTCAAGGTAACTCACTGGGGTCCTGAAGGTGATGCAAGTAAACATCTGCCAAGTGAATCTTCGTGTCAAGGCAGCCACTGTGGGCAAACTGGGATAGGCAGCTGTGGGTAAACATATATCAGTGTGCCAAGTAACCATCAGCGTGATGGGGAAGAGGACACACTATGATCCCAATTTTCTTCTGCTTTAATTTTGACTGGAAAATTCTGTTTATGTGCTGAATGTGGTCTAGGAGCTGTCTCAGGCACTCATTTCAGTGATATGAAAGCAGAATCTTTCATGTGAAGTTTTTCTTATTGTCTGTTAAAGATTTGAATGTTAGGTAAACAAATGAGAGAAAAAAAGAAAAAAAACCCTGAATCTTTAATTACTCTGAGAAAAAATTCACTGCCATCTCTATCAATCACTACCTTGGTTTTATAGATATCTTTCAAAATGTCGTCCAATTTGTCTTTAAGATCACAAACCCTTCTGCTTAATTCTCCTTTCCTGTCTCCTGAGAGAATTGCAGCATAAAAATTCACCTTTTCCCTTTCTTATCAGATTCATTTCTACTGTTTGAAATTGCCAAAATCCAAAAGGCAGATATTTGTAGTTACCTAATTAGAAAGCTGAATAGATGCCTGTCGTATCAGTGCTCATGTTTGCTGAAGACTCACAATGTTAGACAGAGGGCATGTCTCAGGAATGTAAACAAACATCCACTTTATCAGGACTTTTACCACTGAGAAATAGAAAATAGGGTTTTTTTCCTACCCTCTCCCCTCCATTACCCCTCCAATTCTCTAGACTTTGCTCAATCTTTTGCAGTTTCTAGTTTTCAGCTTCTCTAGGCACAGGCAAATGAAGTGCAATTACAAACTCTTGGAATGATCCTTTTAAACAGGAAGAGTAGTTCCACACTCTCAGGTCTGTACACACTCATATAATGTGTATCTGGTATATAGCTACTTTTTCACTCTGAAATAAAATAAAGGACTGTGCATATGCTACTGTGTCTGCATACATCTTGGGGATATTTTTATTCTTTATAAAAACATATTTTAAAAACCTGATTATTCATATTTCAAGATAAAAATCAGATATCTATTTATGATATAAATAATTGGAATTATTTAATTATTTAATTATTTAATTCTGGACCAGTCCTCTACATATATTTCTAGGCGATAAGAAATAGAGCTTAAAACAAAGACTCTGCCAGGATTTTGAGAGCTTTGGAAAAGTTACTTACAGATCAAGCTTACTGACGGAACATCTGAGATGATTTACAGACAAAAAAATATTTAAGGCCTTGTGTAGCACTTTCAGCCTTTCCAGGGAAAAGGGTTGTCTAGTTGTACCAATATTCAGTATAAATGATCCCTTAGTAAATTAATTTGAAATACTGAATTTTAAAGTGGTTATAAAGCATTTGGTTCTTGTGATAAGAGAGACAATACTTAGGTGCTCCTTATTCTTTGAGTCTCATTTAGCCATTGTGAGCTTAACACAGATAACCTGAAATGGGCTTGTCAAATACCTGCCCATGAGTATCTCCCAGGTATTACTGGGCTTTTTGCTTATGCTTAACCCTTGCCTTTCTTAAATTTTCAGTCACATTCTTACTGCTTCCTTTCATGGCAGACAAAATTTCATCCCTTTGGACTTCCTAAAAATAACTATGTCAGCCTGCAGAGGTTTCCTATTTTCTCAGTCTCATGTTACTATTATGCATCCCTCTCTTTTATTGTATTTTAAATAAAGATATTTTTTTTCTTTTTAAATGCACTGAAACACCTTTTCACTTTTATCCCAGTTTTCCAGTTCTCCCATCTGCTTGCACAGTCTGTGCTGTCGCAGTCAAAGCCTCTTCTCTTGGTATTTCAAGAAGGCACTTTCTCCTTGTAGTTTGTGTTCTTAAATCTTGACTGGAAAGTTTCCTTTCCCTCTTGGTTTACCAGGCAATATTTAGGGATATTGTATCAGATAGACCAGCAAACACCACCACTTTATTTTGTAGGTGCAATGACATGCTGACAGAGTGCAATGAAGCAGTTCTGGAGGTCTCAGCTGTGTGTGGATTGAAGGATGTCTCTTGTTTGGGACTCTCTTCAGATCCTGGGGAATGACTTCCCTTTTTGCTCGTTTACTTTGGTCTAGTCTCCAGAATGAATGTTGCCTTAGCAGAGTTGAACCATTCTCAACTTCTCTTCAGCTAATTTTTATTTTTATTCTGAGAATGAGGTCTTCTGATATACATGAGATGAACCAGGCCTTTATGGAGTGCTTTACCCCGGCATGAGTTAATCTGTCATCAGTCTTGTGGATCAAGATTCCTTGTGGGAATTCTTACAGCAGCAGCTCAAAGAAGCCCTTATTTGTATGTCCAAGACTAAAGGACTAGATGGAGACATGAAAATGTGCAATAAGTTTTTCAATATCTGATATGAAGCATCAGTATATTGGTGTTAGGCAAGAGGGCTGCAGCTTTTTTGGAAGAAACAGATGTGTAAGATGTGCATCATGTTAATATGGACAGCATTTTTTGAAAAAACTTCAGCTCAAAAATGTGGCTCAAGCAGAGGTTGAAACTGAAGCCTCTGCTCAGCTGAGATGGGAAATTGTATTTGGGAAGAAGTGAATAAATACCCATGACAAATCTTCAGCTGCTCTAATTCATAACGGAAGTTCATTCCCATAATGGAATATCATTCATAAATTATCATTACCCTAAACAGAGGCTCTCAGTGGCAATAGTAATTTAGGCTGGGAGCAAGAACAATTATGTTGATCAAACTATATGAAAGGAGGAAGTTTATAAAGATTATCAATTTGTGACAAACTTTCTGCTCTGAAAAAGAAGTTTATACTAATACTTAAATTTGCAGAAGCATAAAGTCTTTAACGAACCCCAAAGAATCACTAAAACCTGTAACACTTTACCCAGCCTCATTAAATTGCTCTTCTATAAAAATTTTGAAGGAAAAACTTTTAAGATGAGCTGGTGTATGCATAAATGCTAAATATGTGGAACATTCCCAGCCACTGCCACATGACTGCAATCCTGTCCCTGGATTCAGGCTGGAAATTTCAATGTGAGGAATCTCTGG
Organism: Cettia cetti; assembly: GCA_013401135.1. Taxonomy (NCBI): domain Eukaryota; kingdom Metazoa; phylum Chordata; class Aves; order Passeriformes; family Sylviidae; genus Cettia; species Cettia cetti. The sequence continues at coordinate 45,940 of VZUI01030109.1, read as the reverse complement.
GATGGTGAACCTGCTGAACAGGGGAAAACTGGTAACCTGCCACTCCTAAGCCAGGATTTACCATGCTCCCATATCTTGTTCATTCAAAAATCTGTGCAACAAATCCAGCTGAACTGTCTTTACTGCTCAGATACAGAGCTGAATAATTTTATGAATTAATTCTTTTGGAACCATCTTTCTAATTGCTTCAACATTTTCATTGTTTCGTCTGGAAGCATTGTATGTACCTCACAGGTGCAGTGGCATTCCACATTATTTATACCTAATATTTGATGTATCATTTTTAATGCAAAAAATTAGTGCTATGTAAGTCCCTTTATATAGACCAAAAAAGAAGGAAAAAATACTCCATCATTTCTATACACTCACCCTCCACATACAGTTATGGTCTGGGTTGCCCATATTGTTGGTTAATGTATGAATAACAGCCTGCATTTCCCACCTGTGAAGAGGTTTTACTGTAGGAATAAAGCAAGGTCAAAATAATATCTAATGTTTAGACAGCATGCTGGTAGTGTCCCTGTCAGCTGACTGTTCTTAAATAATAGCAACAAATTAGCATTAAAAGCTCTCCACAATAAGATGTGCTAAAATCATACTGGATGCTCAGTCACCTGTGCAAAGAAAATGTAATTATGTCACTACAGCTTTTCAGAGGAGGAACCAACATGACTCAAGAAAACAACAACAACAACAACAACAACAACAACAAAAAAAACCAACCAGAAAAAAAAAAAAAAAAACAAAAAAAAACCAAGAAAAAGAAAAGAAAAAAAAATAAACAAAAATAAACTCTGGATGCAAGAAGAGAGGGTTGCAAGCAGAGAATGTTTTGCTGAGTTTGAAGGGGCTGCCCTCTTTAGCACAATGGGAGCCAGCTTCCCTGCTGTGGTCTCTGAAGTGGCTCATTGCAGCACAGTAATATTATATCTTAATAAGCATAACACTCTGAACTGAGGCATATTTTTAAGTCAGACACATGGGAGGGAAACAGAGCAGAGCAGAGTGGTGTTATTTTTAATGGAGCATGTGTTTGTCTTGTAAGTGTGTCAATAGAAAAGGAACAGGTCTCAGGTTTCTTCTCACCATGTCTAACGTAGGATGGGCACTCCAACTGCCTCTCTAAGTGACACCAGTGGTCTTTGATATTGCAAATGACACTGGATGGTCTGGACTACACTTGGACCTCACATTCAGTGACATTGAATACATATTGTGTGTTTCAGTGTTCATTGAAGCTCTCCTTCAGATGAAGCTCTTTGAAAACCACAAAGATCAAGGTAGCTTTCATTCAATAAACAAGATTATCAGAAGAGACTCTCCTTTTTCCAGCTTTGCATGGGAGGGTGGTACAGGTGATGGGGCACATGCTCTGCAGGAAAACATTTCTCTTTACATTCAACTGGAAAGCAGATCTTGCAGCGTGGAATTGATAGCTGCCATGTGTACCATACTGCAGCCCATGTCACTCACCTCTCATTTTTAACATCAAAACCAATATTAGAGTAAAAATGCTTGCTATGAAATTCCTAAGGAAATTTTAAATTTCAATTAATATTGAGAATGGGTTTTTTAATAAGTCTGAGGTCAAGATGTATCATAAATCTATTTTCCACAGAGCACAGAAAATACATACTTATTCTGTCTTTGTGGTATGACTGGATCTAGTCTTACATCCAGCAGCCAGCTGAGGCTGCTTGTCTATTATAGTCTCTTCCACCATTCCTGACAAATGAACAAATAACTAGATGCCCTGTGAAACATTTTAAATAGAACTGTCTCCTGAAAAAGCCTTTACTGACAGAGACAGGTTCGATCCAGATCAAGGCAACCTGCTGTGGAATAGAGAAGATCAATACTGGTCACTACCTTTTTTATTTCAGATTTCTTTTTTTTTTTTTAAATAAGCATAGGTAAAGATTATGATGAATAAAGTAAAGCAGAAAACAAGCAATCTATGAACTGAAGTGCATCCTTCTTATTAAACCTCTTAAAGCAGTAGCAGAAGCTGTTGCTATGAACTCTATCATGCAAGAGGCTTTCAAAACAGCATTTAAAACTATGTATTAGGTAGAAACCACTTTGCCCACAATTTCTGAAAGAGGTGAAAGTAGCTTTTGAAAAGGAACCAATGTATTTCATGGCACAGTATATTAGCTGCTATTTTTTACTTTTGAAGTATTTGATCAAAATCCAGTACTGAATATAGTGTCTTAAATGAATTCTATGTAGAGTGCTTCTCTGCTGGTTACAACCTGGATCCTGTAGCATCAACTGCCCCCCTTTCCTGTTGTGTTCTTTAGTGTATGCATGAGGATTTTGTGTTTCCAATGCCAGCTGGAGGCACTAAGGTTACATTTAATCTTTGGAAACAAGGCATGGGCTTGTGGACAGCTCAAAAACATGATTGTTTTAATTTATTCTATTCAAATAGCATCATCCACTCTGACTTTGCTTAGAAATGAAAATAACAATTAAGAGAAAGTCACCAAGACCAAATCAGCCCAGCAATGAACAACTATAAAACAAAATTTGATGGGTTTTCGGAAGGAAGGCTGGCATTATAGCCATAATATTCTTAATAGCCTTTGGCTAAGTCCAGGAATTCAGTTTGCAATATAATCAATCCTCTATGATCCACAAGTATTAAATTCATCATTAGAATGTTGTTTTCTCCTTCCCAAACCTTCCATGTAACAAGCGGGTCAGTAAGATGAAAGGCATTTGTTACCGAGAACAGCCTTAAGGAAATCAAAAGACCAAATCTGGAAAACAGATTCATATTTTTCTGGAAATGGGTAGTATTCATAAAACATTTAGCAAGTTCAAGGTCAACTTGTTCTCCTTCTGTATACTATTCATAACAGGCATTTGACAACTCAGTGACAGTCAATCTAGCAGCTGAACTGAATATATTGGGCCATCCAGTTTAAATAAAAACTAAATCTTCATTGTGAAATGAGCACATCAAACCCAAGAAGAGCAAAAGGCTCTCCTGTTTCTGAAATTCCAAATAAGATCAACAAAAACAGTTATATATGAGAGAAAATAGATCTAATTTTGATAAATAAGCAGATATATTCATAAATGGCCAGAGATTATGATCCTTCACACTATGGTGGTGTTGTCTTCTCACTTAAGTGAAACTTAATAATCCTGGGCATTCCACAGATTTTTTTTTTTTCAGTGTACCATGTCTGCAAAATTCCATAACATCAATAAGATATTGACATTTTGCAGTTATAAATACTCTGAACTTGTCTTTTCAGTCCCTATTCAAGACCACCCTGGTGTTTATTTAATACTGACTGTTTTTCAATATGCTCTAGGCTACAGTAAAAGGTATCCCCTAGTGACTGTTGTCCTACTGGAAAGTGAGGAGATTCCTCTCCTTGGACTGGAATAATGAGATTTTCATCTGACTTCAAAACCTGGTGAAAATAACAGCTCAGGCAGCCACAGAGACATACATTTTGGAAATCCTGGGAATATTGAATTTTGTATCCATGCAAATTCTGAGGTTGGGTTCATTTTCAATTCTAATATTTTTGTTTTTAGTTACTGTCATCATTGATCTTAGAGAACTTATTCTTTGTCATGTACATTCCAAACAAAATGGATAAACATAACGTATACCTATCTTTTATAAAAAATTCTTCCAACCAAAAATTAATCTTAATATGGTGTATATTGAAGACCAATGGTCCTAAACAGGCAGCTCATACCATCCCTCCACCACTTCCAAATGGCCCAGATATTTCGAACAGCAAAAGTGCATCATATCGCCCATTGCCTTTTCTCTTTCAGCAAGACATAGAATGAAAATCAACTAGCAATTGTTTTGTGAGTGGGTTCACAGATTAAAGATCAGCTATAAATCGAGAGGAGTATCGAGTTTACAATATATTTGGTTTCTTTTTGGAAACCACTACCTGGTTTTGTTTTTAAAGCTGCCATGGGTTTTCAACAGGATTCTTACTCTAAGCACTCAGTATCTTTCATCAGCCAGCACCCACTGAATGACTACCAGGGATGTCAGTGTCAAATTCCTCTGCAGACATCCAGCTGGACTCTCTACAGGGATTTATCTAAAAGGACTTCTTGCTGCAGGAATGATGTTACTAACAGTTCTACCTTCCCTGCTCTGCATCTTTCAAATATCAGCTATAAATATTTTGAATATGCTCATTATTTAAAATTTTACACCTCCTCCCAATTTTGTCAGGTATTTTAGAAGGCTTTCTGCCTACAGTTACAATGTATGTGTGCAGTCCAGGAAGACAGCTGAAAGCACAATGGCTCTGCCTCTATATTTGGAACCATCTGCTGTTTCATTTCCATGATGCACAGTGACGTGCAGTTCTGAGAGGAAGAACAAGTCTGGCACAGGAGACATTGGTTTATGGTTAAATATTTTGATACTGAAATTGTGTTTCCCTCTTATCTAACCCTCTTATCTAACTTCTCATTCGAGTAAAGGATGCTGAAATAGTTGCTCAGTGGTTCTCTGACTGTTTGTTATGGAAATAAATCCCATCCCTAGTGGGGCCACCCTTTCAAGTATCAGCAGTTGGCTTCCTCCACATCAGTTTGTCATTCTTGAGAGAAGCATAGAGGCAAGAAATGAAATGTGGAGTGAAAACAACTAAATTGACTTGGGAGGAGCTTTAGTTTGAGGAGTCTCTAAATTCAAGGTGAGATGTTGAAGATCTGGGAAAAGATTTGGTTTACTATAAGTTCTGTGAAGCAATTGTGCCAAAACTCCATCATATAAAAGCCTAGTTACATGTTCAGGAGAAGTGCCCTTTGATGAGTTGAGAAAAATCTGGCAAAATTCTATTCTTTATAGTGATTTATTGCTTTTAATAGTATGTCAAATAATTCGAGGAGAACATTGTGTGAATACTCTTAGCAATGCTTTATGGAGGGCTAAGGCAAATTGCAACACTAAGTGCTAGGGATAGTTTTGGCTCTTATCCTCAGCTGACCTAAAAAAGGGTCCTCCCCCTAGGTATTTCCATGGTGTTCAGCTGTTAATCACTGCTGGATCCAGGACATGGCTCTGACCCAGCACCATTACACCTATGGATGTTTGCTCCAGATAAAAGGCCAGAGCTAAACCTTGCATGGCTACAGTACCAAGCCATGGGGTTTTTTCTTCTCAATAGTGATTATCAATGAAAAATTTAAATTAGAGTCAGGAGAGAGCATGGGGGCTTAGGAGACCTGGGATAACACATCTGGGAATGCTGTTTGGTATTCTTTGAGGTTGAGTGTCTTCTGAGTGTGTCTGTCTACAATAAGGCTGTTAAGCATACTGACAAATTTTGGTGAATGTTGAAGAATTTTATTTTTGAGAAGCCTTCATACAAATTGTATTTAAAATTCCCTTGTGCATTCATTATGTAGGAACTTTGTTATATGTTTTCTTTTAGAGAAATATGATTCTATTGGCCAGGAATTCTCAGCTTTAAAAGTCTGGGGCATGAAGAGCTGCATTATTTCTACAGAGAGAACAGACTCTTTTTTTCAGTCTTAAATTTAGAACTTGGTGGAGTCTTTCTGAGGCAAAACTAAGAAGGTGCACATTTTGATCTGACAAATTCAATTTGATCTGTCGAATTTTCTGAATCTCTGTGATCAAAGCTACAAAGATCAAACTATTCCATCACTTGACCTGAAAGTAATACAATACAGTTTAATATAGCAACAATATTTTGCCATAAATGTTATGTTAAGGCTATCAATAATTCAACTCCTATATAAAATATTCTCACAAACAAGATATTGTACCTCAAGAACAAATGATCTGTGCAGATATATTTTCAAAGAATATCACCCTCTCTGTTTATGCCAGTGAAGAGTGAAAGAAACCCAAGGGTGAGAAATAGAACAAGACAAGGTTTAATGAACTATACAGGCTTGGAAGGAAAAATTATGAGCATTTTGAGCAGTTGGACCTATAGCATGGAGTGTGTCTTACTAACTCTATTGCTTTTTTTTTGCTAATGTTTTAAACCAACTTTCAATAGATAAAAAGTGACAAAATAAACTTTAATGGCAAAATATTCTTAAGAACACAAGAAATGTAAAATAAGTGCAGCATGTAATGATAAAGTGGGCTGTTCTAAAGCAATGCTCCTAACCTGAGAGCTAAAAGTGAAAAAAAAAAATTACTTAAATCTCATTTAGGTTATACAAAAGAATCAATACCTTGAAAAAAAAAAAAATCTATGAATTTGCCCTGAGGTGAAATGCTAAGGTGATGGGAAAAGCTTCTATTGCAAGATGATGATATTATACCCCTGCATTTTACAAAAGAATATTCCATGATATTTTACCTTTACAGGTTGTTTCATGTTTACTTATATTATTCAGACACATTTTGCATCTTCACTTTCTAAACTGGTGGAAGAGACATTGTCCAGACATCTGTAAAGGCAGGAGTGATTTTTTATACCGCTGCTTTGTGAGAGATATTTTTGGTTTTGGAGTGGTAAAAGTTATGTCCCAAAAACTGCAACATTGCCATCCCACACTTCAATAAAATATGTTTTAAGAAATCATGAGATTGACTTCAAAGCCACGATTTTGCAGTTTAGTGAGTACACTTGTTATGTCTGGCCTCCCTGGCTTTGTTGGTTTAGAAGTCACTTCTTAAATTTTCCCACAGTCATGAATAGAGTATTTTTAAAAATATGAGTACTGGATGATTTTACAGTCATGCGACTCTAGGAATTGACGTTTAAGTATGCCACAAGAAATTCAAATACTACAATAACTAGGGCTAAGTGTACTGTTTGCTCACATGGTTTTAAATGCCACTCTGAAGGAGAAGGTTAAAAACACCTAAATTCTTCCTGCCAAGGCTTTTTTTGTTTCTTGGAGAGATCAACTGTGTCAGAACAAAATCTTCCCTCAGGCAATTTTTTTTTAACAGCCAGATCACTTTAACCACCAACTCTGGCAGTAAAATTATTCATATCTGTATAAGGAACAGTGAAGTTAAAACCTTCTGGAGAAGAAGCTACCAAAGTAGCTCTTGTCCTGCAGGGTTACTACTGTGGTGTTCTGCCCCAGGTATTTCTTCAGATGAGGAAATGGAAATTTATCCTGGTTCCTGAATGTCAGTACTGATAATATGTCTTTTTATCCAAACTCATTTGTCTCTCTAGAGATCACCAGCACTATTACTGATAACACAACTTTAGATTGCTCTAGGCAGCTTGTCAGCTTTACTGATCCTAACAAGTACAAATGCATATTTTCATGTGGGCAGGAGACAAAAGGGAATATCACCTGAAAGATTCTGAAAAAGGAGAATTATGGGACTTGCCCCATAAGTGAGAGATAATATGTGGTCTCCAAGGGCCCCATCAAACTTTCCTGAGGAACAGCTGCAGAGCAAATAATCTCAGCATCAGATTGTTTCTCCAAAGGGAAATAATCAGTGTGCCAATGAAAATGTGTAGGCCAAATGTACCACTGAGTACAGATTAGCCCCCTTCTTATTCCAAATAATAACGGTATGTTTTCAGATTTATGGTGTTGCTCCTTTCCTCCTCTGCTCCATCACTTCACTCTTTCCCTCTCCTATCCTGATGGCAGATAATGCATAATCCATAAGATGTATTGGTGTGGATATGGTGCTGAGATGGGATTTTTGTTTCTTCATTCTTTTAGTAAGGGAAGCTGAACAGACACATGGAGATGGATGGGTGAAGTGAAGTAGAATATTACTGAATAATCTTCAACCTTGAATGAGGAAAATGAGATACAGGATGCCTAATGTTCTAATGTTTCATTGGCATCCATGAAAAGAGACATGAAAACATCCAAACCTCTCTCATGGAAGAAAGTTAAGGGGACCACATGCAAAAGCACAGCTCCAGTGAGCATGGTGACCCTGGCAGGACAACAGGGATCCCATCCAGGCACCTCTCCTTGTGTGACCACAGGGAGAAGCTGTGCCTGGTGCATCAAGAAGAAAATCATGTTCAGTGAGTTCTCACTGCAGGGCTTTCCTCCTGTTTCTGTGCAGGAGGTAATATAGAACTCCATGTTTCTTAATTTCTGTCGTAATTTCATGATTATGTTTCCAAAAGAAAGGACGCCTTCTTATTTTCATAATTAACAGGAAATACATGTTATACATTAAATGTGACACAAGAGAGATGAATTATGCAGTAAATTCTGTGTGTGCTGATCAGCACAAAGCCCAAGGCACATTCAGCAGAGTTGCTGTGAAAATCTGTAATGAGTTTCAAGTACATCATTTCCTGATGGAGGGTAAGAAAACATCCATCAATGCTAATTTTCCCACAGTTTTTAGCTTTTTATGAATACTTTACAGCTTACAGAAAAGATGGATTTCTAAAGTGCAACTTGAGGAAACTCTCTTAGTAATTAGAGAGTATTCCTAGCCAAAGCTAATGAGATCTGAACCTCAAACATGGGGATGGTTCAAAGATGACAGCCCCAGCCTCCAATTTCTTCAAAAAGGTTAAATTAATTCCTCAAATCTGAACAAGGATATTTTGTTTTCTAGTTGAACTCCAAACCAGGTTTATCATTGTGCCTTCAAAAGTGCAGAATTTGGGTGTCATTCCTGATTCTGTAGTAGTTTTGTACAGCATTAAGTGGTCTGAAAAAGCAAACTCTAATGAGATTGGAGCATCTTTACACCAAGCTCAAGGATTTTGTGAAGTGATGCTGACTTTGTAGTGGAGCACATCACCATGCACACAGCTCTGTTCTCTTACAACTTCTGTCAAGATGTTGCAACAAAGCTATCCTGACATTTTAGGAGTGAGAAAATGAATTTTAGATAATGGCAAGGAGGGAGGGACAACTTTTCTGATTAGGCAGTGGTCCATTTTAAATTGAGATCTACTTGGTTGCAGGCTTTAAAGAACCCAAATATAATATCCTGGAATATTTTTCTAGCTGGTGTATGTTTTTTATTTAGTGAGAAAACATTAAATATATTCCATGGTTGATTAATAATAAGTATTTATATGTTGTATAAATAACAAACATACATATATTAAATATAAAAAATTGTACCTGCCATACCAAGGTGCTTAACACCTTAAAACTCTGGTGATTTTTAGAGAATTTAGAGGTTATCAGGTCAAGAGGTGTGAAGAACTTTGATATGTGAGGAGAGTAAAACTTTTTAATAAACCTCAGCCTCAGTGGGAGCATCAGGTTATTTTACTGCGTGTGTCTCCTGCTTATGTCCTTCTGTTATGTTAAGTGAAAACTCTCAGAGGAGATCACTACTCTTATTCAATCAGAAGTTAAGGGTTTTTTCTGAGATTAAAACCAGTGTTCAGGTTTCTTAACAGAGACTACTTTCCAGCACCTGTCACTTGAATGAGAAGGCTTTTCTATATCCAGAGTAGATTTGATCAATGCCAGAATCAAAAGCCATAACCTGAACAGCCTGAGGGCTTGAGTCTTAACAGCATCAAACAAAATAATTTCAGATATATGTGAATAAATTGAAGCTGTGCTTACAGAATTTAGAGCAATTTGAATTCTGCAAGACAATTCTCACTCTTCAGTGTTACATTAGTTCCAAAGCAGAGCTTGTTTCAGTCGTTTTTGTTAGCATTTACACTCATGGGAACAGGTTTTTGTTCACACATGTGTTTCAAGGAAGAACTGTACCTTCATGAGGTGCAGCTTTTCATGACCAACAATACTGCAGAAACACATTAATCCTCTCTGAAAAAATTTCAGCTATTTGGACAAGACAGAAACAATTCCCTGGGACTGCATGACTAAAAGTTATGAAAAGTAAACAATCACTTTGGATTAATCTGTTTTCTACAAAGAAATTAAGCCATGAAAATTTTTCATCCTAATTAAGCAGTGACCAGTGTGAACATTCAGACAAAGCAGGATAGATTCTTTCATCTGTTATTATTAGCAAGAAAGGCTAATTTATTACTGCTTAAGGTAGTCAAAAATAAGTTGTTGAGCTCTGGTACTAATACAAAAAAAGCTATTTTGTGATCCAATAAGGGACTGGAATATAACACTGAATATTATTCACTTATCTTTGAAGCAAACAAAACTTTTGTAGTCCAATACTACATTCATTTCCCTGCTCAGTAGTTAGCATGTCAAATGTTCACACTGGACCTTAAAATGAGTTAGAAAGCTCAGGAGTATATCAACATTTGCAGCACAAAACTGTCTTCTCTTTGATCATTTAAGCTTTCCATCACTCTAGGTGGTCCTAACTAATAAGGAACTGTGATCCTCTTCACTACTTGATTTCAGTAGCCACACAACAGACCACATGCAGTTAATGCTTGCCATTAGTGTTTCAGTCAAATACCAACACTTACATACAGATTTATGATCCTTTTAATTACATATTTATAAATCAAGTCACTATATGTATGGGAAAAAAAATCTCTTTTAAGAATTTGAAAATTATGCCTCTTTTTGTTTGGGATATTTTTTCCCCTTAAGGCAAAACCCGTGCAAGCTTTTTAATGTATCTCATATGTGTTATTGAGCAGGGGCACTGCTCCAAGTTCCACACAAACATGAACTATGAAAAATGGAACTCTGATTTTCTCCAGGTATTTATATGAAGTTCTTTGTATAAGAATCTGGTTTACAAATCGGACATACCTGTGCAACGCCCAAACTGTCAGCATCCAATCCCATATCTGTGCTTCAGCAGCCCTTGTCTGCCTGGCTATGGATGCTGAGCACCAACAGCTCTACTCACTTTTTGTGCTGAGAACTCTGAAAAACATATCTGCAAAGATGAAAGGGGAGCTCAGAATTAAATACATGCTTCTGGTAACACTCTTTTCCCAGGCAGCTATTCCAAAATGAGTCGAATTTGATTCTGAATCTTTGAACAAGGGTGATTGCACACAGAACACCAGTTAATGTGTCCTGTCCTGGTAAAGGAGAGGCTGTGGCCACAGGGTAACAGTCCCACGGAAGAGATATCAAGGTGTGGTTCAGAGATGTATGTATGTCCTGATTAGGTATTAGGGCTTAATTACAAATTATCAGAAGAACTGATAATAAAATTCTTGTGATGAAAATTCCTTCTGAAAGGAGTTAAAAGCAACTTGAACCAGGCAAATCCTCCTCAAATGTCTGACCTCTATATCTATAGAAAAAAAATGTGCTAAATTTGAGATTTTTGAGAATGAAAACATTGCTGAAGGGAAATTGTTTTATAGCTGATCTCTATGAAGCCTTAGGCTCTGTCTTGCTTTGATTATATGTTGTTTGGCTGACATCATAATATTAGAAAATACATGTTTGTTATTGGGTCATAGTCAGGTGTGTAAGTTAAAGCAAGCTCTTTTGATGCATAAATAATTCCTATTTTAGAGGTTTATTATAGTAACCTCCTCTCCCCAAATCTTGTGTAGGCAGGAATTTATGCCATTATCTCCCCTGGATATAAATGATTTGCAGCTTAGAGGTAAAGGATAGTAATTGGTTCCTGTTGTAGTGTCTACAGCACCTACTCCCAGCCCAGTTATTCCTTTGGGATACCTGGTTAGGCTGGATTATCTGACTGTGGGTTTTTCTGGGGCTCTGAATGTCTCATGGAGAGTACCAGCAATCTGAAGCACTGAGCACTAATTTTAAGTATTATCATCTGGAAAACAAAAATTAGAATTTGACCTTTTTAGTTTCATTTCCATACACAGTCCCATAATTCCACACACTCCTTAGAGTTTGGGTTAAACCCCCCTGGCAGTTATATGCTAGTGAAACACATAAGAGAGACCTTCATTTTCTTCCATTTTAATATAGAAGTGTAAATTTTAAATAATCATGAAAAATATGAACTTAAAAGAGGGAAATGTCTGCTCTAAGAGAGAAATGACAAAACGGATTTTCTCTGAGTTGCCTAGGATCATTTAAAACCAATGAATTAAAAATCAGATAGTTGGTGAGGGCTATAATTTACACTACAGAGGTGATAAAGCCTTTTGTGTTCCTATTTGCAAAGAAAGCATTAAACTACAGTGATTTTTAATTTTTTTTTCTTCCCACCAGGGAGAAATGTGAAACTCAATTTTACCCCCGATTGCTAAGGTGCTAATTTGTCTGACAAGTTGTTGGAATCTCAGCATGTTTGAGGTATCCTTGATGTATCAACACCTTCATGCTGAATGAAGGATGCCTTTAATGTGTAAATGTTTAGTACATATCCTATATCTCATTAGCCAAGAACAATACAAACCACACACAGGCAAGAAGAGTCAGAAGCAAGCTCCAGTCAAAGAGAAAAATCTTTTATGTTCTAATTAAATGAGCAAACATTTGGAATACGTCTCTTTTGCAAATAATTTATCAAAAAATACACTTGAAATTCACAGCCTCACTTGAGTTCTATAGCCCTGATGAATCTAATATCAAATGATATTAGATTTGAATCCAAGTACCACAACTGATATCTCCAAGTTCTTCTTACTGCATGCAATATCACAAATTATTAACAGAAGAAAAGCAGTTGTTAATAAACCCACCAAGGTGTACTTCTCCAAACTATGTCTAAACCTTCATAAGTTATACATAAATTTAGAATCTAGCTTCATTGTACCTTTTATGGCAATGAAAAGTTTTCTAGGGACAGCTGAGGGGAGTTGGTGAGGTGATTTTTTGCTGGATTCTTTTAACGGGTCTTACCTGCTTGTGGGATGAGAAAAGGGATGACTCTGCATGAGGACGTGGAAGATGTGTTCACTCACTCTCATGTGGTTCTCCACCCTGGCTCTGCTTTAGGGCGTGCCTCTTGCTCTCTCTGCACCAAAGCATAAGGAGGGCACAGAACTTCTGCTCCATTTGGAGCCCTTTGAGGTGGACACCTGTCCTGCTCAGCCTTTGCTGTGGTCCTTGCCAGCACTCCCTTCCCTGCAGGGCACATGGGCACACTGGTGTGTGCTGCAAACTTCTGGCTGCACACAAGAGATTGGAGACTGTATATCCACATTACATCAGTCTCATGTTTGTCAGTTCAGTTGCAATTGAGCCCTGGTCCTGTGTATGGGTTTATTCCTTCTTTCTGCTTTTCTTTTCCAGAAGCTGATCCCTTTGAACTGCTGAAACCTGATGACTTGCAATCAATAGTCTGTGAAACAGTAAGGTCAGCAGTGTGAAGATTCAGTTTTTCTGCCTCTAAAAGCAGACTGATGTGCTTGGGCCACTGAGGTGGGTATGACCTGAGCTCATTGCCTGATGGAAGAATGGAGTGGGAGGAAAGGGATTCAAAGTACCTGGAGACATGTAGAGCTGTTATTACAGTGTCTGTCCTCTTCACACAGATAGCTGGGGGAAATATGCTGTGTATTACAATAGATGGGACTGACAAATGTCAGTTTCTTGTTAAATGTTAAGCACTGATGGACCCTGAGACTGGAATTCTAAGCTCCGCATGCTTTTTGCAACCCTGCAAAAAGATCAAGAACATTTACAAGTCCAGTCATAAGATCAATTTTTCCAATGAAGGTAAAGTAGGAGTTTAGGGTATTTTTTGTGGGTCTTTTTTTTGTATTCATGTAATTTTAAAAATACAAGAATGTTACATTTATTTTTGTCCGAGGAAATAGAAATGAGAGAAGTGTTATAGGGTGACGTGCTTTGATACGTAATACAAGTTTGCATTCAGTTCCTGATGAATCCAAATGAGGCACTAAAATGAGGCTTCTCAGCTGGATCTCAAAATATAGCTGGTGTAGCAGCTTTAAACAATTTGGGAGATTTCTGTGCAGATGAATACTTTAGATGGGCCATACAGAAACTGGCATCACACCTTCCCTGCAGTCTAACCTGTCCCAAGTGATTCAATGCCAGCTAATAGATCCATTTAATTTGGTTTCCATGAGTAAAGCAGGACCTCACAGAGGCTCAATTGCACCCAAGTTTATGTTGCACTCCCATAAAGAAACAAATACAAGGATGAGGCATTTAATTGATGAAATGATGCAGAGGGTGAGATTTCCCCCAGATTTTGACAAACTGACCTAAGTATGATCCCAAAGAGCACTGAGATATTCAGATATAACACAGTTATATTCACATAAACCGATCTGCTGTTCTCTGACTAAGTAACAGAGACTATATCTGTGAATATATTTACTCACACACACAAATAAGAGGGATTTGTCCACTATACTGCAGGAGGGTTCCAAGTTCACAAGACAAACCCTGCACAAAGCAGCCACAGCAGCTGGGTGTTTCTGTGGCTGGCTGGCTGGTGAAAGCTCTCTGCATTAGTTAGCTTGTGTAAATACTCATGATCATGAAGTTGCTGTAGCTTTACAAAACTTCACCGTGTTAGTCTCAAATTCACTTGCCACTAAAACAATTTTCTCAGTACTGTTTCCTTGTATTAGTGTCTGGAACCCAAAACAGACAAGCTGCAAGAATTAGCCAGTCCTGACAAGGTTCAATTTCTGCCTGAAATTAAATTAGTTGGCATCAATTTGAAAAAAAACCCTACAGTAAATGAGGCTTTTATTTGAGAGTGACCAAAACAGCTCACAGGAAGAAACATGACAAATAAGTAAAGACAGAAAGAAAAGGCTAGGAAGACAGAACAGGCATGTCAACATATTTTGCATGGACAGTTTGACTTTCTCACTATATTCATTTACTTTATGTCACAGAGTTTCATGTAGCAGTAGAAGTAATCTTAACAGGAATAAAATTCTGCCACTGACATAAAACAATAGGGATGAGATTTATATATTTTGGTGCCTGTACTGAAAACAGTGAGACTTGGAGAAACTTGAGTATACTTGCAGATCTTATGATTGTTCTGTTCAAACAAAATTTTTCAACTCTACAGCTAAAGCTCTTGTTTTGTTAAGGTAATGATCACAGAGCACTTGTCTACTTCTAATTGATAGAAGTAAATATTAATTTCAGATCTGAACCCAAAGCCTACATATTTCTTGGTGCAGATATTGAGAAAATTTGCAGGAGTGCATGTGCAGAATTAAGAAATCAGTCCTTGGAATTGTTCCTGGGCTATAAGCATATGCAAAGCAGAGCACTGTTGGTTTCCTCTGGCTTATTTCTAGTTTTGGGATTCCAGTAGTTGATGCTAAATGCAAACCCCTCAGCGCTGACCCCTCCTACATTTCCATTTGCAGCTGCACATTCTGAATGCTGTGAAAGCAGATCTCAGAACATGGTGTGATCTGCAAACTTATAACGATACATGAGCCACAGTAACTGTTCAGGTTTGGAATGGGAATCACAGAGAGCCCACAAAAAAGCTGTATTTTGAAATGAAAATGTGAAGATGTATGAAAAGATAAATGAGCACCTTGGTTTCTGTGAAGCATTTTGTCCCCAAAACCAAAATGCAACTGCCTACACAAAGTCACAGAATTTATTGTCCCTACCTCTCATTAAGGGTGTTTGCCTGCATAGTGTTGGGATCAGCTGTAGCTAAGACAAAAACACTTATCCCACATCCATATTCTATCCCAGTGCTGCTGGGAAGGTCTGGCAAAGTCTTTCCTTGTTTCTGGACATTTTCTATTGAAGCATCAATGGTGCAAGTTCAGGTAACAATTGTTTGCAAAGCTGAAAATGCTGTCAGTGAGAGCTGGATGAGCTTTCTAGCTGCTCCATCTGTTTTTCCCCCTCAGGTTCCTGGCAGCTTCATGGGGTGCACTCGGTTGCTCATTTGGCACTGGGTGCATGCTGGTGCTGGGACTCTGAGCAACCCTGCAGAATCCATGGTTCTGCTCCTGGATATGTCTCCTCAGCTCCTTGCTCTTTCCAGATGGCAGACACTGGATTACAAATCTCCTCTTCCTTCTCTTTTCCTTTCCCATCCTAAAGGCACATGCATATATTTAACATCAACTTGCACAAACTATAAGCCTTAGTGCTATTATATTTTCCTATCTTAAGGAAACTTACTCATGGTTAACTAAATCTTCAGCTGATTTAGAGCACTGCAATTCATTGACTCAGCAACATAGTTAAGACTATACCCCCTGGGTGGTTATTTTTTTCCCCACAAAATTTCCCAGGGTGCCATTTTCAAGGCTAGTGTCTGTCTAAGGCATTTGAAGGTCAAGCCCAAGTGGTCTGTGGAACTGCTTTGAATCCCAAAATCAAATTCTTCCAAAACTGGTATCTCCTGGTTAGGAAACAATCTGCTGGGTGTGGATAGAACAGATATCTGAAGAGTGGCCTATTTCTCTAGGGTTTGTCCTTGGGAGCAAGCAGGGTGATTTCTGTACTCCTGGAGACTGCATCTAGGACACAATCTTTTTACTAGAGAAACCAATAAAAAATATCCCAGGTTTTCCCCTGACATAAAATAAGGGTTCCTGGCAACTGAGGCAGAGCCTTACTAGTGTTGAATAGATCCACTGGTGTTTTTAATTCACTTCAAACTGAAACTTCATGTGTGTGAACAGTACTCCAAGTATAGGATTTTGTTTCCATTTTTCGAAGAGGAAACCTGGACAGAACTTAGGAGATAAACCAGAACCTGACTGCTAGGCACGATGCCAGGTTTATACAGGGTGATAGCTTTTCCTTTGAAATAAGGGACAGCTAAAAGCTTCCACCACCCAGAGCTCCTCACAACACTTGTGGATAAGCCACTTTCAAATCTCTAAAATTTCGGAACATTTTTTAAAATTTTGCCAATGCCCTATAAAGACCAACAGGGAGCTGGCTGAGCCTGTGAGCAGCATACAGACCCTCCCTTCTCACTCCTCTCATTCTGTTCTGGTCCCCCCTGGCACAAAGGAACTGCTCTGGTTTCTCAGGGACAGCATTTGGTTATTAAATTCATTTCTCACAGGGGTCTTTCCTTCTTTTCCAGGCTACTTCAAAATGACAGGCAGAACCAAAATCCCATTCAATTAAAAGCCAGTTAAAAAGGGAGATGAACTCTGAGCAAACAAACAAAAACAGTTTGAAATTTTGACTTAAAAAGCACGGCAGTATTTTACCAGCTAGGACTGAATTCATTAACGCTACCTTATTTGTGCCACCATTAAGAGTTTTTCACTGTTACTGTTCAAAAGCATTTTTAGAACCCGCTGTTTTACTGCTTTAAAATAGTTCTACCCAGGAGTGAATCTTTGCATTTCTTTTCAAAACAATCAATTCTTCCACGTGTAACACTTCATGCAAGTCCAGTCTTCAAAGACAAAAAATACTAGGCTTCCTTATTCTAGACCTCTTTCCTCTTCTGTTCCTCATCTCCTACCACATTTCCTTTTGTTATTTGTTGTTTGGCAGCAGTTCCTATGGTCGTGTGCTGGGGTAACATGCACATGCATGCCCTTGTACACACACACTAACAGGCTCAAAAAATACAGATCAGTACCTTTAACTCCCCTATAAATTCCCAAATATTTTTGTTCCTCCATACCTTCTCCTCTTCTTTTTTCTATTTCCTTTCCTTTTAATCTGCCCACCTTCTCTTGCTAGTATTTTATAATGCTGTTCAATGCCTAGATATTCTGAATCTGGGGTTCATTGCAGTCCTGAGCTGCTCTCATTGCCAGCGCATCTTGACACTGAGCACTGTCACTGCTTTTTGTGGTGCCGGAGTCACAGGCAGAAGCTTGTGACCTCCACGATGTTATCCTTAAACCATTTTGGTTCAAATAGGTCCAGATTTAGACTGTTACTTTAGTGTGGCAACTGAGACCTGATCTAAAAGACCATTAAGAACAGTTGGATGTTGGAGCTGGAGTAAAAAGCATGCTTTTGTTCTGAAAAGTGGGAGTCCCACCACAGCAGGCTGCTGTGGAAACTCAAATTGAGACGGGCTCAACTACCTCAGCATCTCTGACAGGCATTTAAGCCACTTTTTGTAACTTTGGCACACATATATTACACAGCTATGTGGGTTAATAATGCGATCAGACAGGAAACAAGGAACATTAATGCTGTGCCAACAGTGTAGCTCCCATCACTTCCTTGGCAAAGCCCTGTGCACGCTGACAATCTGACAAACACATCCAGCTCAGGGAAAGGCTCTTTTCCTAAATGCTTCTGTACCTTTCAAACATGCTGGTTTACAGCTGCACTCTCTCTCTTCAGTCTCTTGAAGCAAGCTGCAAAAACATTGAAAAAATAGTGTAGCGGGATTAAAATAAAGAACATTGGTAAAATAAATGTGGAAAACCTAAATGTGGCTGAGGATGTCATCACAGCCCAAGGCAGAAGGTGTCACAGCCTTCCCCTTCTGAGTAGGGCATATGAGAGACTTTGGTAAGCGGCCACCCACGTGGGTGGCAAAGGTTCAAGTCAAAAGGTTTGGGGATTTTTCAGGGTGGTTGTGTGATAGCAAGTAATGGTTTCAAATGAAAACAACGAACTCGTGGTAAATTCTGAGGTAACGGTTTTCCTCTGCCTGTAGGATACAAGGAGCAATAGGACTGCTCGTGGCCTCTGGAAGCCGCGCAGCAGGAGGACACCGCGGGGTGGGAAGCAGGGAGTCGATTGTTTTTCCCGAAGCGCTCCCGGCAGCCGCGAACCGCGGGGCCGCGGGCAGCGGGAGATGGCGCCGCCTCGGCCGCCACCTCGCGGCCAGCGCCGGAACTGCGGCCGGCGGCGGCAACCATCGACCGTGACTACGGAACCACAGCCCCAAGCCACGGAAAACACCCCAAACCGTGGCTCACCTTCATCTCAGCTGTAAGTTAAAGCCCATTTTAATTTCATTTTTACAATTTAGGCGCATTGCTCATGCTTTTAATACGTCAGGATATTTTGACACTATGTAGCAAGACAAAGTTAAAGAATTATTTCTTAATCTCTTTTATCACTTGTTCCTCTTGTACCAAACTGAGAAAGGTACTAAAAGTGGGAAGCAGGGACCCTGTGTACATTTCTAAGGACAGGCTTTATTACTTCGAAATTTTAATAGAAAAACAAGTAAAATAAGAAACTATATCTGCTGCATCTCAGTTGTTAAACTGCTGCTGTTGGTCAGTGTAGTTCCTACCAGCTAACAATAAAAATGTTTTGACATCCAGTCTCATACACACTTCAATAAGAGTTATCTATCAGGAATTTTCTACTATGGAAATATTTCTTTCTCTACTCTCCTAGAATAATGAAAATGTTGATGTGCTACAAAGTCCCGTTATAAAGGGCACCCTGTCAGGGACAGCAGTCACCAGAGCAGCTCTGTAAATTGTACTGTACAGAGCAGTCATGTACAATACAACTGTTATATTTCATACTAAAAACCAGGTTGTCACTATGGACAGGTGGCTTTATTTTCTTACAAAAAATGCCATCAGACCAGACAGTGTTTGTAATTGGAAATTCAGGGTCTACTAGTTCTTTGGCTAGTTAAGCTTTGTTCAGGCTTACCCTGAACAAACAAGGAGGTTTTCTTTGGGCAATTGCAGAACTAATGGGTGCCCAGTTTATGCTTAGCTCCACAGTCATTATCAGCATCCAGCACAAACAGAGTCTGACAACTCCTCCGTTCCCAGCTCCAGAAGGCAACTGAAACCACAGCAGCCTTGAGTCACTTGAGCTGCATTTCCAAAGCAGCTGGACTTCGCAGAGGAGCTCTGCTGATCCAGGCTCTCCACCACACTTCTGCTTGCAGAAGTTAGGCAGGGATGTGGTTTCGTCTCTGCGTGGAAGGGATCTGTAAATGATTTGAAGGTTCAGAGTTCAAGGGGTCGTTTGGAAAAACACCCGTCGTGCTGCAATGCCCTCAGGGGAGCCGTCTGGTTTGGTAGGGTGTCTCTGGGTATTTCTGGCATTTCACCTCCTGACTGAAGTCAGGAAAACTCAAAGAAAGAAAGAATATGGAAAAATACATCCAGACACTTCTGAACATGGAAATCAGTTTCCTAATGTTTAGTCAAAGACAGAAGTCAGTTCTTGTTTTACCCAGCCTCTTTGAATTAGAAAACATTCAGTGCAGTTTCCTTTCAAATATTGATAAGCTGCACGAATAGTTGCCCAAGAATCAGAACCATGACTAATTCTTGTTCATTAGATGTGCAACATAAATAACTACTTGTTTCACTACTGATTAATTACAGTGAGATGCCTCCAACTCTGTCACATGCATGCAGATCTGCTTCCAAACTGCCTCTGAGTAAATCCGTGTCAACATTCTGCAGACTTTTGCCACTGAGAGGAAACGGGAAAGGCAGGGTGCCAAGGGCATGAGGCTTTGCAGCTCTGGCTCCTGGGGATTTAAGAAGAGCTCCAGAGGGTGAGATACAGCCACTAGTTCTGTTACTGGCATAATATTCCCCATCCAAGGTACAATTCCCACATGGCTTTCCTAGGCCATCATGTTGCAGATATTTCTGGGGAGTTCTGTAATTTGCCTCAGCAGTGTACACAAACATTCCTTAGTGCATGACTTTCATGCTGTCTGCCTGCTTCCAGGATTTTCACTGGGTCACTGCATTGGTGCTCATGCATTCCCTGGGGCCACACACACACAGCCAAAGGCAGGGGAAACCTTGCTATTTCAGGTCGACTTGATTACAGGTTTTTGACTGAAACATGCTTCTTCTGTTTTTTAAAGAAAACACTGAGTCACAAAAATTTGAACTTACCTTTTAAATGGATTGATTTTGAGGGGAAAGCTTCCCAGATGGGGTGGTCTTTCTGTATATAGCAAAAAAGGAATTCTTCCATGACTGGGGCATTTACATGTGAGTGCCCTGTAGCCAGCAAAGTGCAGTGGGTTGTGAAATAACAGTCCCTGAGCCTGAGAGGGAAGCAAGCAGGGCAAGGGTTTGGACATACTTCGCAGAGTGGTTTCTAAGTCTTTGGGTTGTGGTCTCAGTATACTCTGCCAATCCATTTTGTAGAGCTAGTTGTAAGTTCAATGGGTCAGGGAGAAAACATCCTAGGCCAGCATTTAGAGCAGCTGGGTAAGATAGGACCAGTCACACTGCCAAGCCAGCCACAGGAATGACCAGGCACAGGTATCTCCCATGCAATGAGCCAAGGGGTGATGCTACTCTCTGTTCAGCATGACATGGAGGCAAACTCAAAGGCCTCAACTCTTTTTTTGACGCAGTCTTGCTTGTTTCTTTCTACCCCAATGTAACACAGAAGAATGGACTTAAAAATAACTATTTATAATCTCATTTTCCCCCTCCTCCATCTTGCCTGCTTTTAAATGCTCCTGTGCATTCCACAATTGCCTTGAAAGGACTAATTTTGCTTAATTTCAAAACTGAAGCTGGTGGGAACCAAGGACGCCCTAAAAGTAATTGTATTAACAGAAAGTGGTGCTGTGAGGACAGGGGAAAGTGCAGGACCTGAGAGCTCAAAATACCATCAGCTACGTCATAAAAACAGATGTGCTCTGTAGCTCCTTGCTGTGGGTGGGGAATAGGCTCAAGATCAGGGTCTACTTTGAACAGCTCAGCAAAGGTTTTTGTCCTGTTCTTCCACTTTCTACCTTTCCTTTCAGAAGGGAACCTAGTTGGTTTGTTTTTAATTTTTCCCTCTCCCCACTTGGTTTTCTGATCACTGTGGAAAACTCTCTGAAGTTAGTGTACAGAAATTCTGACTAGTCTAAAAAAGCCTCTAAACATTAAAAAGCACAAACTGTCATTTCCTCTATTTAAACCATATGTTGAATTGTAACCATTTAAGTAGGAGAAAAACAAAAGCATATTTCACTGGGTTCTAAGAAAGCTCTGAATGGATGGCATTTTTATCAAGGTTTTATGTGCCCTATCCAAACACCCAAAAAATTGTGCTGTACACCAGATTTAAAGTGAGCTGTTTTATTACGTGTCCAGAGGTGACTGCATCAATGGCAGTGTGCACAGCTTGTAGTCCCTGCCTCAGGATTCAAGTCTGATGCTCTGAGGTGAGTTTTTGGGTAGTGGAGAACAGTTGGTAAGGTTTCAAGATTCCAAAGTATTATGGGCTATTTCTAGTGCGTTTTAAAGCTGCACAGGATGAACTCTTGAGATTCAGGTAGCAGCAATACAAAATGCTTCTATGTTTTCTCATATGCTCAAAATTAATGTGTATTTGCACCCTAGTCTTCCTCTTGGGTTTGGAGCAGTCATTGTCCGCAAAAGGATTACTTGTAGACCTACCTGAACTTTGTTAATAAGGTTGGGGTTTAAGTTTGTACTTGAATTTGATTTTAATTCAAATCTAACCTCGCATACTGCAATTTTGACATTTTCTAATAAAAAAATTACAGACAATGTAACACAGAACCAGGAAGAAAGGGTTAGTTTGCAGAAAATAAGTTTCCTTGTGCCAGAGAAGCGAAGGAGTCCAACAGCCTAACTTGTGGTATACATTCTTGCACAGCTACAGTGAAGATAGATTAAGGATAAATTACTCAGTGAACAAATGTCTTGTTTTCTCTGTGACTCCACCTCTTTCGGGCATCCTGCCCTGTCCCCACCCCTTACACTTGTCTGCATGTCTTAATGGCAGTATTCATGCAGCTGGTAATTTATGTGTCTGAGAGAGAAGATTTACACAGAGCCTTCCCTTCAGTTATTCAGAATATTTGAGATTCAAGCATGTATGTGATTCGTCAGGTCCCAAGCTTCAACTTAAAAATCATAAAGGGCTGGACTTGGATGAGAGAAATTTTCAAAGGAATAATTTCAATTAAAAGTTAGTTCTTAGGTCCTCACTTTACACCTAGTTACAAAAGTTTGTCTTCAAAATAAATACAATGCCTATTGTAACAGAAGCACAGAGTCATTTGGCTATGACTGGGGCAGTTTGATGTTCTGCTCTGGAAGACAGAGCCGATCCTGTTACTGAAATCTCCTTGACTCTCTTGGTGTCTGGTGTCATAAACACAAATTGTTAATTTCATATTACTCATAACAGGCACACTGGGAATGTTTGCAGAGTTTATAGGGGATCAGTTACAAATGTGATTATACCAGCCATTCCTCAGGACTGACACCAGTTTCAAATTAGAAGCTGACAGGCCTCACCTGCTCCTGAGTTCACTGACAGGTCACCTTCTTGTCATTTTGGATATCCCCCCATCAAAATAACATCTGTGTTCATAAAGGGACAGCAAGGGACTCGAAGTTGTTAGAATTGTTGCAGAATAAGAATAAAGTGTCATCTGCTCCAATAACATAGTGCTCAACTTTGGCCTTTCACACAGCTTGATGCCTGCAGCCCCTGACAATGTTTCCAGCTACAAGAATAGCTGGATCCAAGGGTCAGCAGTTGTTCCCTCTTCTCCCCATGGATGTGAGGCATTTAGCTCAGCCCAGGCCACAGGGCACAGATGACCCCAGAGAGAAGCAAAGAGCTTGTAAAGTGCTTTTGCTTTTCTTCATGCAGAATAATATATGTAGATAAACATTCCTTATAGAGGCTGTTGTTACACATCCATATTTTTAAACAATCAATGTGTGAAAAACAAAAGGTAACTATTGTTAAACAACTAGATAAAAAAGAAAACTTTTTCAATTTGTTGAAGCCTATTTCTTCTAAATAGAATATTTTTAACATTCACTCAAATTAATGGAATGGAGCTAGCTCGGTCAGTCCAATTCTTGTACCCTTAAACTTCTCAAAACTAGGAAAATAGACATCTTCAAATACAGACTTTAGGATTACCTCATGTTTCTGTCATTAAAAAAATAGAAATATCAGATCCCAACAGTGTCAGACTTTGTTGGTTAAAGACTGGGACTCTCTTGGATTTCAAGTGTACTAAATAATTATCTTATGTATGTGTGCCAGCTACGGAACAGTTGTACAGCTGTCTTCTTAAAACTTGGATTTTCCAGGAAGTGAAGGAAAAGCAGGTGTATATAATCCCACTGAAGTTTCCTGGCACGTTGTGTGCCGAGAGGAAGGTCTCTGAGTTGTGGGATGCTACAAGTTCTTGTAAGGCTGCTGGGAAAAGAGCACAAATGTACTTGTTAAGAGAGAGGGTAGGCAGGGATAAATAAGATGTTGAATTACACTTTGCCAAATTAAGGGCTCAGGGCAGCCAAAGCAAATCTTTTTATTTTCCTCTCCCTAAACGAGACCTTTTTTTTTTGCCTTTTATTTGTGGCTAGCAGAGCTGTAAAGAAATTCAGTTATAGTTGCCATCATCCTCTGAATTTTGTCCTTGGCTTTATTTGCTGTTTCAAGAAATATAATAATGTTGGCATTTTATCTATATTAACTAACGTAAGACCAGATTCCCATGGTGTTAACAAGCATGACTTCAGGAAAGCAATGCTGATTCAGGCCACCTGAGTGTCTGATTCTTAATATAACAGGGACCATGTAACAAGAAAGTGAACAGATGCAAACATTTGTTATGGAAACTCATGTCACCAACATAGACTCCTCCCCCAGCATTGAGCAGGGAAAAAAATATAGCTAAGGTAGATTTACAGAAGCCACCACTTTTCTTTTAATGATTTGGATATTGATCATTTTTAATCTTCTTCTCAGAACAACCAGGAGATCTATTACAGCTTGAGTCAGCCATGAAAAGCGGGTCCGTTCTTTAACCAGTCCCAATTCACTTGGACATATTTTATATCTCCAGGGATTCAGCCATGAAGTCCATTAGAGCATCAGATGCAGTGAGGTCAAATCAATTGTCCATACTGCAGACAAGGTAACCATCATTTACTGTAATTCTCCCCCGTCATGGTAGAGGAGAGGAAAGGTTAAAAGCTGTATTACCATGAGGCTGTCTCATCTATCTTTCAGTATATTGGTAATACCTAAACATTGGTTAAAAAACTGAATGTACAATCTTAAATCTGAGCTAAACTGGATTTAATGGTTAGATTGCCAAATCAACAAATTTGCTAATGATTTTTTTTCAGGTAGGAGCAGAAAAAAAAGAGCACTTTTAAAACAAAATGCAAAACCCTTTAAATATATTGTCACATCTGAGGCAACACATCCAACGCTATAATGGAGCATTCATCTCAGGATGCCCTGGATGACTGATACTTATCCTCCCCCATATGTAGATATATTTACCTATGAAGTAATTTGCTGTCATCCCTTTAAGCTGGAGATGCCGCGGCAGACCAAAAACAAAAGAGGAAGTAAATTCAGGATGTATATTTTGCACTGTAAATCAAGTCCTTATGTGTTTGCACTCCAGGATGGGCAATAATAATTGACTGAAGCAATCACTGCTGTGGGAAAACAAACGTACCGGCCATGTCGCATCTGAAGGTCAGGCCTGATGACACAGTGAGCACCTGAACTCTCACTGACTCCTGGGGAGCGGCGGGTGCCGAGCGCCTCCCGGAGCTCTCCTGACAGGGACAGATTTACGCGGCTGCTGGGGCTGGGATGAGGACGCTTCCCGCTCCCACCTCCCGCCGCTGGCTCCGCAGAGTCGTTTATTTCCATTACGGTGCCGTGGCATCTCAGAGTGCTGCGCTCCGTGCGGTAACTGCATGGAAGCGGAGAGAAAAATGCCATTCTGTGCCAGAGTGCACGTTCCTCCTCCTCGGAACTACTGCACCATGGCCCTGACTAATGTCACAGGGGCTGCTGTGCATGCTGGAGACCCAGGCCCACCCCTGTCCTACCTGGGAGAGCTCGAGCACTCTGGCCAGGCCCTTGTAGGAATCCTCTGTTGAAGTGGGAAGTGACAGTGAAGCTCAGATTTATTTACTTGCCTGTTTACATTTTACAGGTTAAACTTTTCTCTTTCCCTGGAATTCTTTAATCCTGAGGTTTTTGGGTTTTTTTAAAGTAAGTGATTGAATGGAGGAACTATTGAAATTTTCTGTATTTCAGAAATCTTTTCACAGCTGTAGAATGAGGAAATTTATTTCTGTGTTTCAGAAGCTGACTTGCTGAGCAAACATACCCATGTATGTGAAACAGAGTCGAATTAGTAAGAAGTAATTAAGCACTGTTATTCTGGTATAAGTACATCAAATGTATTTCTGTGGCCAACATACATTCATGATATTCTTTGCAGTAGAAAATGTGATGAATGTAGCAAGAGTGTAAGAGTTGGTGTGGATTGCAAATTATTAAACGTTTTTATTATGAAACCTATTTTTAAGATCTTAGTAAGGTTTTAAAGTCCTGCACAGCAAATTCTAACTTCAGACAATGTGGGTATTCAGTAACTGTAAGAAGAAACTAGCAAAAGTTTTGTGTGTGCTGAAGGAAAGATTAATGTACCTTAGATTAAGTGTTACTTACCATTCACTTAACTACTTTTCTGCTCATTTTTTTTATGGTTTACCTTAACACAGAGTCTGTATGGGTCCTTTTCCTCAGTTTATTTTACACTATCATTCTGAATTCAGCCCTCTGAATGTCTCTTCCCAGATCCTCTGCTAATGCTAGCAAAAGTGCAGATTGGAGTTGTCATTCAATAGAAGTAAGGCCACTCTTTAAATAATTAAGCACTACATCAGGTAATGTTCTGTTCATTTTGATATAGAAACTCAGAAATAAATAATGGAAATTTAAATCTAAGAAGAAATAAATTGATCCAAGTCTGGAAAGAAATGAAAGGTTGGAAAGTTGCTTTCCTTTGTAATACATCAAACTTAGGGCTGCATGCAGCTTGCATGGTCTGTTGGGTTCCTTGTTCTGGAACACTCTCAGATAACTCTCAGTTCTCTCTCTGCTGACACATATTCTGCAATGATAATTCAGAGAAGGGTACACTGGGTTAACTGAAACCAGAGTCTCAAAAAGATCAGACAAGCTTTGCTGTTCTTTGGCTTCAATGGATATCACAGCCCTGACTGAAAGAGCACCGAACTTACTAGAAAGGCTTTGGAGCTGGAAAAATGCTTACTGAAATCAATGAGAGAAAGAGCTTTAACTCCAGCAGTTAACACTTCATCCTGGCTCTTTTCTCAGTAGATACAAACATTGGCTCTGCAATGCCCAGTTATGTTTCTCAGATCAATATGACAAACTAAGGGATGTGTATTTACTATCTGCTCTGTTATCATCACACATCAGATCTGACTTTTGAAAAATAACTCTTTGATCTTACAATAATTCTACCCCGTGCAGCAAACAAGTGTATTTTAAAGGAAATCTGTTTAATTAGGAAGACCACTAAGGAATTCCTCAAGAGTTATATATAGCTGTTAGTTGACAGACTTCCTTAAAGAACTCATTTTTCTATGTCTACAGTAATTAAATTAAAAATTGTCTTTTGAGTATTTGATGTTGGCATGTTGCATTTAGTTTTGTTTTCTCCAAAAGCTAGAGGTTGTGACAGTTATGGGGAAGTAGTCAGGTCTTGTGAATGTGAGAGAGGGTCAGAGTTTCTGAAATTGCCAAAAGGTAATACAGTCATGAGACCTTTCTGGTTCTCCTGGTTGCTCTGTGGGGCTGTAGGAATTGCCTGCTTGTTGCATCAGTAGTCACTGCCCTAAGGTGGAGCTGGTGGCATTACAGCTGCAGAGGTACAGAGAATATCAGTGTAGTGCTTTGGGGATGAAATTCTCCTTTAGGTAACCAAAAAGGATAGCTCTGATAACAAAAAACGTGGTGACATTAGGCAGCACTGCTCTGGAAGCAAGCAGGAAATGAGCAGAAGAGGAGTGTGCTTGTGAGGCAGTGTCACCCTGGACGCAGCCTGGCTGGGGCACAGCACGACTGCTCCATGCCTGAGGTGAAACTGAAAAGCTCTAGCAGGAGGTTACCAATACAATAATTTCTGATGGGAAGTAACTCCTTCTGTTCATATTGAAATAGTTACTAATGAATAGCATCTTACATCTGTACAAAAATATTTTCTACAGTGCTACAGGCTGCCAGAGAGAACTGTACAGCCCTTTTTCCTTCTCTTTTTTTTTTAATAGAGTGAAAATTAGTAAGTGTAGATTGCCTGGCATGGTGTTTCTTGGCACATACAGATAAAGCAAAACTAACTTGAGAAGCTTTGGAGTTTCTCTTCACATAAGCATGCATTTTTCTGCCACATGCTGAATCCCCTCCTACTCTTTCCAGTTTACAATATATGATTCTCCAATATATCACTGTGAAGTCTCATTTATAACAGCTTATCCAGTAGTATTTTCTATCTGAGTCTCTCGACTTTGGTGCTCTCTGATGTCCAGACTGGGTGAATCACAGAAGAAAGCTGGGGCCCTCATGCTTTCATGAGGCTATTTAAACCTTCGGGACCCGAAATTACAGATGAAAAATATGAAAAAATTCAAATTGGATATACAGTTTTAATTTCTGCAGATTTCCTGATGTTCACAACTTGAAAAAGGCCCTGGTGTTTGTGACCAGATGGGAAAAAAAAAACCTTAAAAGAGAACACACATACAAAGTAAACCAAAGTGATTAATTAAGCCTTATGGTATTTGTTTTGGAATTGGAGTTTGGGCTGAAATTTGTTGTAAAAGTTTTTCTAAAGCTGAGGGAAAGGTACAGCAATGAGTGAGCAAAGTTCTTGCTTTACAAAGATTCATCTGCCTTGCCTACAGATCTGTTATTAACTGCCTTAAATGATGATTATTTGTCCAAACCAGCAAAACTATGTGAAAATGTATTGAAATGAAACATTGCCCTGAAAGAGCTCCTGTTTTTCTACAAGTTCATTTTGAACCAATTTGTCAGATCAAGGAAAAAATTCACCAAGATTTTGAGAAACAAAAAAGCACTAGAAATATTTCCGTCAATTAGAAGAAAAAACCTATATGATGTTGTTCTCAATGTCCTGATTTCCAGCCCTGAGTTTAGTATTACTGCTAGCTGAGTGGAAATCTGAATGAGAAGTTGGCTTTTAGAAAAGCGAATTTAACTAATTTATTTTCATTACTGAAGCTGAGGAAATTGCAAGCTATATGACAAGGAAAAAAAGTTATATTATTGGAACAGGAAACATTTATTAAAAAAAAGGTAAAACAGGAAAACTCAAGGAAATTAGAAGGTTTTTATTTTTTTTTTAACCATGCAAGATATCCCTTTCAGCACAGCATGGGCTATAGCATTAATCTTATTTGTCTACTGTTTAAAAAACTATTTCTTCACAGTCAGGACTTTGCTACATTACCTCATTTTTACCCACAGAAGCCAAACTGCTGATTTTTTAGAGACTGTAAACCATAAATTCTTTTCTATGACAATTAGTTCATTACTAATCTTGACCATGTCTCCATTGAACTAATGAAGAACTTTAATATTGAAAAGCACCTCATAAATCATTTACAGTAAGCCAGAAGAAATATCAAGCATTTGTAAATATGACTTCTCTTTCCAGGATTTGTCTGTCTTTTAGTTTTTCTTCCTGAACTCTTGCTACAATTATCTTTCAATCTGCATTAAAAAACCCAAAGAAATGGGAAATCAGTTTTGTAGTAATATTAGTCATCTTACTGATGGATATCCTATAGCTTGTCCTTTTTTCCACTTCCTCTTACCTGGTCCTTTCATAGCTCAGACAGACAGACTCTTAAATACCCTTTGATTGGAGCCAGTGGGTCTTACAAATGTAATTTATGCAGGAGCTGATGATTTAAATGGAAAAACCCCTAAGTCTTGTGCTTTTAAAAAATGTAAATCTGTCTGGATCTCATTAAGGAAGGTTCTTGACTACAGGAGAAACTCTCCTTCTTTTTTTCTTTTTTTTTTGAAAGCCATAAATTTATTCATGAGATTCAGACCCATCTTTAAAAACCAAAACACCTAAAAACAACCAGACTTTGGAATCATGGTTGTATCTGTTGGTTTTTGTCCAGTAGCCTCAGCCAAAACCTTGCCAGAAGTGACATGCAGGATGCTGTGAGCAGGGAGATGTCATGATGACCTCTCTGTCAAGACAGAGCAACAGTGCAAACAGTGCATAACACAGGAATTCCAGGGACCAGTGCATTTATCTTAACCCTGACTCTGAGAAACTTCTACAAATCTTAAAAAAACTCCCCAAGCACGAATGGTTAAAGAGAGTAGCTGCGTATTAATCCTTGTTACTTTTCTGGTTCTGTATGGAAATTAAAACATGACAACTTTGCCTCAGCCATAATATCTAAGAAATCCTAGGAGAATGAAGAGTGAAAGCAGCCTGCCTCCATTTGTGAGCAGCTGAGGCTGGCTGATAGCAAACAGCTCATGTGTTAATTCGTGGGTAAAACCCTCCTGATGCAGGTTGACAAGTTGTTTATTACTGGGGTTGTAACTTGAGCAGAGATAAAGTTTCTCTGAACTACTCCCAGCTAAAAATTTCTGCAGTTATTCTATGAAGGTCCTAAATGCGAACTTGTATTGGTGGCTAAGTTTCATATTTCCAAAAGGGAGTGCCAGTGTCTCTGTGAAAGATTCTGTATGAGGGACAGGCTTATTTAATTTTTTATAATTTTGTGAACTCCACCAGCATCTACTCCTTTACTTTCAAATTTGTGATAAAATAATCTGGTTTTCTTTTCTCTTTATGTTGGTGTGCTTGAGGTGCTCCTATTGGTATTTCAGATCTCTCAGGACAGAGACTGCACCAGATAGTGGTGAACATACCTGATGCCTCTGGAAGGAGACAGATTTTCTTTTCAGGAATTTTTAATGGAGAGGAGTACCGGGAAACTTCTTTAACCTGAAGGTTCTAAAATGATTCAAGCCAGATTCTACTTGCTTCCTCTTCTTGATGTGTTCAATGTATTATAACTGCATGAGAAATGTTCAAAAAGAATGCCTAGTTCACTACACGAACTTAAAACTTAGCCCACTAGTTCTGATTCACATGTCTGCTAGCTTGGAAATAAAAAATGAGCAATGTCTTATTTTTAAGCCAAATATGGAAATTAGATGTGGTTTCTGTCTCTAGTCTTGAGTGTGTGTGGGAGAGGATGAGAACAAGACAAAGATATCTACAAAGAGTAGTGGAACATTTCCTTGAGATCAAAACAGATATCATTTATTCCTAGCATGTACTTTAGGTGGCTTAGTTGCTGCCATATTTACTGCACACAAATCTGGAGGCACCCCAGTGGTTGACTGTGATCAGATGTTTTATGAAGAAAGCAGGACTTTATTTTCCCCCCATAGGTTCCTTGCTGATATCCCTGCCGTGCCCAGCCCTTGGCCTTGCAATGCTGTGCTTGTACCCTGCTGGAATCCCTCTCCGGGGGTCACTGGGAGACGGAGAGAGTGGGGAACTTAGATGAGCCTTGAAATTAGGCTGTGTCTCTTCTCCTTTCCTTTTTTACTCAGTCACATCAGCTTCTGGGTTTAAAATGGGGACACATTTTAGGGCAGTATTTAAAAAACCTAAAGTCAATTTTCCATATATTTCTATCTTGCACTATGTTTAAGAGATACAAAATCATGAACATTGTATTGACAGAAAAATTCCTCTATCTCCATCTCTTATTTGCTCTTGTTTTCATCTTAAGCACCTGAATTATTGGAGGACAATACATTAACCAGACATCACACAAGCCAGAATTCTATGTAACTTGATCATTTCTGGGGTAAAATTTAGCTAGACTGCCTAAAAATGCTTATTGGTCTCTATAGATTAGTGCTGAATTTATTTAATACAAAGTGTAATATAAAAAGCCCTTTCTGCAGTTAATTAGCCTCCAGGTTATTGCAGGCCCGAAGGCATTGCATTGCATTTGAGTTGTCATTGCTACTTGCAAAGATCAGCAGTATTTAATTCTTGTGTTACAAAAGTAGACTCCCTATGCTTATCTGGTTAGTGCTAATTCATTGTTTCCACACTCTATTTTTCATTTGCTTCTTGGCTATTAAATATGGTGCTAGAGATGAGGAACTTTGCTGAAGGCAGATGTATTACACTGAGACAGTACCAGTTTAAATTATGGCAGAACTAAACTTGAAGGTTCCTCCAGAACTCTGCTATTTGTTTTGGGGGCAAGATTTGTTCCTGTTACATGATAAAAACAAAACAAATAGGGTTCGTTCAAACTCCTTTGGGATACAGTAGATCTAATCCTGTAAATTATTCCTGTTTTCTAAGCAGAAAACATCAGGTTTCTTCCACTTTATAATTCTGTTTTCTCAGAAAACATTTACATATGTTCCAATACCCAGCTAGCCCTGGCAGGAACTCTTTAGTGGTTAGAGAAGTGGCAGAAGGTGAAATCATCTGACTTTGATGTTACGTTGATTGTTTACCCTTAGTGTACAGTAATACCTTAAAAAAACAAAGCAAAGTGGGTGTATTCATTACTGGCCAAACACGGCTGACGAGTTAAGGAATATGTGACACCTCTCAGCTGAGACCAAAGTGCTTCATTTATAATGGAGATTACGGTAAGAACCAAATGAAGTTGTCTGAGGGAAAATGATGTCTCCTGAGCCTTTCTTCTGGTTTGGCCACAAGTTAATAACACAACCAGCACTTAACAACAAAATGCAGGACTGTATTATCTTTTAGCAAATGCCAGTCATGGGCAATCCAAACAGGTCAATTACTAGCAAATCTCCAAAGATCTGAAACCTCAAAAGAGTTAGAGATGCCAAGAAAATGTCTAGATGCACAGAGACACAGGAACAGAAATAGGGCACAAACCAATTTGCAGAAATGGAACTTAACCCTTAGAGGGAAGAACCCAGCCTGCTACATATTCATTTCCACTTCATTAAATATTTATGGCAAGATATGCATGTAATGTGATTCTACATTATGGAAAAAGCACAAACGGCATCTGTGCCCGTTCAGTCGTTTAACCTATTTTTTTCAATCTTTCTGTATCTTGCAGGTATAATGGGCAAATGTGGGGTTTTCTGCCACTGACATGTTAGACATTTGGAAATGAATGTGTTCTCTTGAATAATCCTAAATCAGCACACACAAAACAGTGTATAGAGGCCAGTGACAGCCTATTCTTCAGCTCAATAGCACGTCTACGACTTATTAATATTAATGCAACCTGCACACAAGCATGTGGGGATAATTGACCCCATTAAATTCCATTTACTCATGAGCTACTTTGTAAGGTTTGCCCCTTAGTTATTGTAGTTTCTATCAAAGATAAAAGTTGGAACAGTGTGTATGCCAACAAAAAGCTATTTTAGAAGAAGCTTTGTGAAAAAAACCCCAAAACCAATGAAACAGAAAAAAAAATGGAAAGGGAAAAAAGCCCCAAGAAAAATGAAGTACCACAGTGTTTTCATCCAAACTTTCAACAGTTAATGAAAACAACCTTATCTTTGCTTTAAACCTTTATTGGGACAGGACATCAAAATCCTTCAGGAGATGAAGGCATCAGCCTGTGTATATATTTTTTGGGATTTCTATTGTTGGTTTTTTTTGGGGTTTTTTTGTTTTGTTTTGTTTTTTTCATTTGCAGGTCTTTGCATTGAGCTGGGCAAACATGGGAAGGGTGAATAGTATTTCAAACACATATCTGGAGATCTGGATCCATTCAAGGCCAGGATGGACAGGACTCTGAGCAGCCTGATATAACTGAAGTACCCTTTAGGTACTTTCCAACCCAGACCATTCTGTGATTTTATGGTTTAATCTTTTTTTTCTCTTAAATTCTGGGAATTTTGCCTTAACTGAGTTTTCTTTCATGATTTTTCTATCATTTTTTCTAAGAAAGGGAGTAAAACAAAATAGCCAATTTGTCCAAGAGCATCTTGGTAATTCTTACAGCTTTCAGCTGATCTTTTCTTTGAAAGAATTAGCCCATGATATGAAACTGGTTTTGCAAAGTTCTGTACAACTATAATCTAACACCTCCAGAAACACCAAGGAAACAATACTCATGTTAGAAGTTGCATAAGCTTTGCCATAGCTACTGTTTTGTAGTAGATATTATTCAAAATAATTTCCCTGACACTAATTTTATAGTTTCTTTGTAATGATCTCAAACAAACCTCTTTGAACAAATCTCCTAACGAGATCAAACCTTGCACAACAGGAGCAGTCAGACAACATGAATTGTTATATACCTTGTACCTTGTATCCAGAAATTAGCATTTTTACAGTCTTAGCACACCTTCAAAATCCCCTTGTTCAGGGCTGCAGGGCACTTGAAAAAATGTCCAGAATCACATTTGCTGTCCCCAGACCTGGACTGGGTGTACACAAAACCCAGTGTCTGCACCAGCTCCAGGCTGACACGCTGCTCGTTGCACCAGAGCAGAATGAATAATCTCCAGACAAGAGTTACTGGCACAATTAAGGCAAGAGCACAGCTGACTGACATAGTGAACAAAAGACCTTTGGCAAAGCTTCCAGTGCAAAAGCATAGAGAGGAAATTCACTTTTGGCTCTGAGTGCTTGTAAGTAGAAGCTGGACAAACTGCAGATTAACAAGCTCAGACTCTCAGACCAAATTCCAAAGGATGAACAATGGCAATAACATTCTGTTACGTCTCTCTACAGCATGCAGGCAATTTTTCATTAACTTGGAATCCATAGGCAACTCCAGCAGTATATTTTCACAGTCTAATTGATACATATGAGGTTTGGCTTGCAGCTTTCAAAAGAAGTCAGGAACAGAGAATTCTGTACCATCCAGGAGGAAAGCAAAGCTCTGTAATATTAGTTATAGGTGCAGTAGATTTTGATGGCTCTAACACAGCTGGGTCACTCAATAAGGCAAGCAGGACACAGTTGTATCTCAGAGGGTGCACACTAACTGGGCTGCTGGGGTTTCCTCATAAAAATAAATATGCTGATCCCTCCGTGGGACTCTATCAGGTTTGGGGACATGATTTCTTCTACAACAGTCAGGTCAACCCCTCTTTGAGGGACATATTTTCCCCCACATTATTTTGATTCTTTTTTATAACTTCTACCAGTTTGTTTGCTGCAGCACTTCTGGTTTACTGGTCCCAGGGTCACCTCTCTGAGTCTTTTTCACATATTTTCATCTTCTTTTTCCTTGGCTGTGGTACTGAGGTCAGTGCAAATGATTGATTACACTGAGCTATTACTGGACATTTCATATTTCAGGGAATCCCCTCTCTTTCAAGTGACATAATATTTTTTTGACACTTTGATCTGATGCAGTCCTGGAGACACTTTTGATCTCAGATAGGAACCTCACTGTCCTCTCTTACTGATTATTGATGCAAATAACATATTCAGGTTTCCTGCAATGGCTTTCTCTTCCAGAACTGCTCTTTTTGCACCTCTGTTGTGTTAGCACCATCAATTCACCAATTACCTTCTAGGCTGAGGTAACTGAATGCAGTTAGTAGGTTTGTATGTTTAGCATGTCACTCTTCAAAATGTTGTGGGCCTATTTACAGTGGTCCCAGTTAGCTTCTCCAAGTCCAGCCTCTTATCTACTTTTCTGCACAGACCAGGACTTACTTTTTGAAGGATGGCTTTTTTCTTCTGACAACCATGGTCTCTGCCCTATAGACATGGAAACTACTTTTGATATTTGAAGAGACTATTTCATAGCATAAATTTAAACTGGACCTTTATTGTTCCTTTAAGTAGACTCCACATGGATTGTGCTAGCTGTGCTTTCTTTTTTTTTTTTTTTACTTAACTTTGTCATTTTAAGGTAAATTGCTGCCAAGCCTGTTTTTTTTTTTATTTTATCCACCTGTGGGGATTTGAATATGAGAATGACAATGTCAGGACATAATTCTTTTCCTTACACTTAGAAAGCTGGCAGCTTAGCTCTGCTGAATGTATGTGACCAGTAAGAGGTATTGGCATTCAGGTCTGTCAGTCAGTGTCTTACCTCAGCTCTCACTCCTCAGGGGAGCTCTTAGAACGTCTCTGCAGAGCGACATGGTTGGTGCACACTGTAGTAAATGGCACACAGTGCTGTCCTCTCCTCTGGCAGCTGTGAGAGAACCCTCTGAGGGGCAGCAATGGCCAGGGAGGGGCTGTGCACAAGTGCACAGTCTCCAGCTGAAGAAGCCGCAGACAAAAAATATTACCTTGAGTTCCCAACTTTTCAAGTCCTGGGAGAAACAGTAATTTAGTCCTTTGGGTGAACCACATCATGGTCTCAGCACAGGAGAGATTTTCTAAACTCCATGCTTTTATATCACACTTGACCTGCTAGTTGAGTAAAACAGTGTGGCATCATATGATTTCTCCAGTGCTTACAGCAAAATGACTTCATAATAAAAGCATTCACATTCTCCTCTACAACTTCAGATTTTGCCAGAGCGTTATGTTTCTAATCATGAAAAACATGGCTTATTTCAGATGATAAAGTAGCCATAAATAAAGAGCTCACAGGAGCAGGCTGACAAATAAACTTTTTATATGTTGGGTATGTATGGGGATGTAGTTTGTGGTGACAGCACATTGCTCAGAAGAGCAGGTCATATGCTGCTTCCTATTATACCAGTGTCAACCCAGAGAATTTCCATTGTCTATATTTCAACCAGTTCAACTAAGATAAAGATCTCTGCACAGGATTTCATAACCTTTTTGCCACTGTATAGTATTATTAAAAAAAGAAGGTACTGTAGGGGTCAAATTACTTTCAATATTGTTTGTGATAATAAATGCACTACAAATGGTTTTGTTTCATCCATTAATCATAATAAAAGCATAAAAAAGGCTGAAATAGATTTCAGTAAGATATCAAGCCCTTCTCTTGTAATGTTTTGAAATTTAGGCATGTGGTACAAGGCAATGACTGTCACTGTGACTGTCACAGGAAACCAGACACTTCAGAGTAGGCATTGCCATTTTAGGTTGCATCATGATAAGGATCAAGTCCTCTTGTAGTTAAAAAAAACAAGGATGTAATAATTGAAAGGACAATAGAGAGGATGGTTCAGAAGGACAAGTGAAGAGTTATTCAAAAAGCATCCTGCCATGTGCAGGTATCCAAGAACAAGAAGAAGAAAAAGGGAAGCTCTGTGCAGGGCTGGGCTGGCAGAACACACAGAGACAGGTGTATGCCCAGAGTGGTTCCCAGCCTCTTCCCCTGCTAATTTCTGCATCTGAGTAACAGGGGCAGATGTGCTGGGAGCCCTCCCAGCACTGGCAATGGGGCACTGCTGGCCTGGGCTGGCTGCACTCAGCAGCCCTTGCCTGGGCTGGGATCCCAGAAATTGTCCTGACCTGGAGGGAAAGGGAAGTGTTAAATGTGTCTCAGCTTGGAGAGGCACAGCAGCTTTAGTCTGGGAGTGATGCTCCAGCCTGCCAGAGCCCTGTGAGGTTCCCCCACCTGACAGACCAGAGCAGGGGAACTGAACTGAAGGCTCAAAGAGACAGTGACAAAAGTAGGGCAGCATCCATGGACAAAGCCTGAGCAGCTTAACTCACACTAATGGAAAAAGGGATTTGAGTGGCTAAAATCTGCTACATCAAACTGAGATGAAAATATAATTTTAAGTCTTTACTTCTGGGCTGCAAGAGTGCTGGCAGAGAGGTGAAATAATGCCCACCATACTCCTGTTCTGGAGCATTTGCTTTTTACCCTCCTATTTGTTAGTAACACAGAGAAATGTTATTTTCAGTCTAAATATTTACATTTTTTTGTATGCAAACTCAAGAAAAATTTGAAATCTGGTTGCAGGTTCAAACACTTTTCACACACATATTCACATACTGTAAGCCCCTGCTCCCATATTTCTCCAAATATCTGTGTTTCATTATGTGCTTTCACAGAAAAGAATAGCAAACAACTATACAGAAAAAAACCTTTTTTGTTCTTTTCAAAAAAATGAAACATAATATAAATTCTTTCTAAGACATCAGTATAAAAAGGTATTACATAACAATTAATCAGAAAGGGCAAAAGGTAGATCCTCTTCAAATTTATAACAATGTAAAAAAAAAAACAAACAAAAAAACAACAGAAAAAATTGCTGTTTATCTGTTCCTAAGTACCACAAAAGAATCTGCCATTTTTCTGTCATGGAATAGCACGGAGTAATATGAATAATTTGAATTTCAGGAGCTTATTTCTATCTGAGTAGTCTCATTTCACAACCAGGTTAGATGAGCTCTACCGCCCTCGCTGGAATGGGAGTCATGTAGGTTCATTCTCATTTTAGGGATGAAATTATTGAAAAAAAGCCATGGTGACTTGCCTGATGCAATGCAGAATACTGTCTAAAGAAGAAATGGCCTTCAGGTCTGTGGCCGTCTCGTTGTGTGCATTAACCCCTAGGCTTTCCAGCACATAAGAAAATGAGTTTCCTGACTATTTTCTCAGTTCCAAGATAATAGTAATACTGCTGAAGATATTAGCATTATTTATACTAGATGGGAGGTGGTTTTTTAAGCCAATTCATGGTTAATTTTCTCTGAGGCAAATTCTGCCTGTGCTTTCCAATACTCCGTTTATGCTGCCATCAGTAGCACTTCCATGGGTAGACCTGTCTGGACTGGCAGGGGGATGAGGGGCAGGGAATGGGGAAACCCACAGGTCTACCTGCTCACTTCAGGAAATGAAGGTACCCCCAATCCCTTGCCCCTTCTTCTGGCCTCCCTTGAAAGCTCATCTGAGTACAAGCACCACACACTAAAAGACATTTATTCCTTCTGCTTCATTTGAGCTGTGGCAAAGCTGGTGGAACCTGTCAAATTATCCTTGGACAAAATTATGGATCTCCTGGGAAATGCAAAATTTTACTATTTTAGTCTACCTTTCTCAACCCCTACTTAAAGAAAAAAAAAAGAGGTAGTGGTTTATTTTGGTTTTTTTTTTAATACCTTGACTAAAAAGTTGTGCAGAAATGCAGGTAAGCCTTTTCTCTGAGCAGTCAGTGACCCCAAGCTACAGGCAGTCCATGGCAAAGAGGACCCTAAGAACACGTTTCGTTCTCTTTCCCTTCTCACTGTGGCTCAGCACAGAATTCAATGATAGAAGTGCTAGAGCCAAAGTGCAGTGGTTGTGACAGCTGTGGGGGAAGGGTGGTTGGCACTGTGACTGAACTCCCCACCCGTTCCCATGGGGAGAGGGTGCCTGGCAAGGACACAGATGGCTCCTACAGAAGGTCACCAGAAGTGTTCATGCATACCATACTTATTTCTGCACAGTATCTGTTGATTCAAAATACTTCTGAGCCTCTCTCTCCCCTTCTTAATAGAATTTTTATCATGTTTTTTAAATACAGCCAATTTCAATGTGGCTGATTTAATTTCACACAAAAGAAGTGTGGGAGCAGCAGTCTTGGTTCCCCTGGATAAACACAGGACTGTGTGCTACTTGTGTTTGACTACCTCAAAGTATCAAGTCCTTCCCAAGACATAAATCTTTTGTCAATGAAAGGGGCACGTTATCTGCTTCTCAGCTATTTCTTTTCTAAAAAGCTACCTGATCTATAAGATAAATATTCAACATGGTTATTTAAAAGAAAAAAAGAAAACCCAGAACACTTTTTCTTATGTATTGAACATTTATGAGAAATCATAGACACTGGGAATCTGTCTTCATGGCATGTCTCAGGTCAGTCTAGAAATGCAGTAGTGCAGGAAAAGGATTTTTAAAGGGGTAAAAAATTGAATATTTTGGCTGTAATATGATTTGTACCTTCTGAGCCAGTCCCTTGCAGCGAAGCTACAGATAAACTCCTGAGACAACTGGGTGCAGCTTTCCTGGGTTAACCAAGCTGGAACAGGGTCAGTCCAAGTGTGGGATTGTGAAGAGGGTTATGTTGAACTGGGATCTTTATTCTCAGTAAGTATCTTTTTGTTCCCAAGTATCTTCATACTGAAAAGTGTGAAGAAATTAAACTGATGACTAGCCAAAAGGCAACAGGTAAAAGGTTCATGGATTTATTATCTCTCTATGAGTCCAGTTACTCTCTTTTCCATCTTCAACTTCTGTAGATGTTGAATTTGAATTTTGGTACTGTTGATACCATTTCAAGATGATCTCAGCCGTGTATGGGTTGTAAGCTTGTAAGCTGACGCAGTTACCCAGTACTGTTGGCGTTGCAGCATCCCAAACCCCAAAACAACCCCAGCACAGAGCCTCACCTTTCTCTGTAATTCAGCTGTTTCTCACATGACTCCTCCTTAACCACCTGGGAATTCCTCACAGCACTATGTGTACATTTGTCAGCTTCTTACCCCGTGATCTATCACATCCAGCAATTTCATATTTAGGAGTTTCTCAGGCTGTGCTCTGTAAGGTGTGTCCTATCCCCTGACCACAGCCCTGGCACTCAGTGGCACAGCCACAGCCTGGGAGAGAAACGTGTGCAACCTGCTAGGACTAAACCAGTCACCATGGTATGCAAAAGGTGACAACACCAATGTTTCTGGTTCCATGCTGCTTAGTTCCTGATCACTTAGGAATGACTTACTGAAAGAAGAGGATGAACCATCTGGTCCCAGACAAAGACAGCACCCTGAGTTAAATAAGAACTTGAAAGGGACATAAAGATGTTTGTGACAGCCTAAGGAACTGCAGACCACTGCAGGAAGCTGCTCCAGTGAATCATGGGTTCAGAGCTGACAAAACAAAACTTTGGGTTGAGAAATGCATAGTTTAGGAGAAATGTCTTTAAATGAGAAGGAATGGAAAACTAAATAAAATGATGATGATCGTCAGAATTGTACATAAGATTACTTAGATTTGGATAAGTCCTCAGAGGAAAATAAAAACACCCTAGTGTAAAAAAAATCAGCCACAATAGCAAACTGGATAGTTCTGGAAGTGCATGAAAGTGCTAGTCCTTTTTATGTGCAGTTTTGGAAAACCAAGCTATGCATATTTGATTGTTGCATTTTTTTACAGAAGGTTTTATCCCATTTTTATGATTTTAGGATTAATAAACACTATCCAAGTCAAGCATAAAATAAGCAGCACCTCATTCTGCACATTCACTGGAATTTCCAGCATATTTATAATTTTCTTCTGGGAGCATGGATATAGCAATGATTAGAAAACAATATGGCAGGAAACTCTTGATGTTAAACATTTGAGTTATGTATTACAGATTGTCTCAAATTCTCTGACTTGTCAGATTTAAATCTTTTCAAAGTTTTTCTGAAGCTTTTGGCACATTTTCTCCTAAATATGTACAAGAAAGACAGAAGATTCATGGAGGACTCCAGCCTTCTGTTATTGTTTAAACACTGATGCTCAAGGTTTAAATTTACAGAGAACAAATCATTCTACATCAAAACTAAGGTGTTGCATGTTTATTTACAGACCAAGCTCCAGTAGTAATGTATATTTGTCATGGAAACTGACTTGAGTTTAATTCTAGGCTCTCTTTTGCACCAGGAAAATGTGAGTTTCATTTTACTTGTCTCTGTTTTCAATTATAATTTGACAAAAGAAATATCCACATTACCTATATGATTTGCCAGAACTTTATCCCAGCACCACCTGTTGAGCCCTCGGCATTTGAATTCTGACATATAGCAGAGAACAAAATTATGCAGTTGGCATTCTAACCAGCAAGGATGCCAACAAAAGCATAATATAGCCTTTGTACTCAAAGCACAACAAAATACATATTAAGCTACCAACTGCAAAGGTTTAAGCAAGCCACATTTAATTATACATGAACATATCTTTCCAACAAATAACTCAGTAGAAAAAATGCTATGGAAGTTAGAAAGAACGCTTTTGGTTTGCTTTGGTAAATATTGCAAGCTTAAAATAAATAAAGTTTCACAATACCATATAGATTTACATCAGAGATGGCAAGAGGACAGCCAGCTGGTTTATTCAAATAGATGGGTTCAACACTATCAGCTTCCCAACTTAAACAAAACGGCCCATGTTCACTTCTGGCAGGAGATCTGACCTGGTGCAGCCCTGGTATCCCAGGAAAGTGGAGGAAGAGGCTCCCAGCACTTGTCTGGACCCAGACCTCTCTTCTGCAAGTAACTGGGACCAAATTAGAAGGGATCAACTGTGGCTTTGATGGATGTTTCTGAAAGCAGCACTGTGCCACAAAAATACTCACAAGTGCTTCCTTGGCTCTCCTGGCCTGAGCTCTGCACAGAAGAGGGATGGAAGCTGAAGGAGGTAGGACAGCTCAGGAGGGATGAGGCAAAAGCTCTGCTCCCCAGTTCTGCAGAGGTCTGCACAGTGGCTGGGAACTCACAGGGGATTTGCACGCTGGGAAAGGCGACCAGTGGTTCTAGCAGTGATGTTAGAGCTTCCAGAATTTGTTAAAAGATATGAGTCAAATCACTGCACACTTTTTAAGGGACCATTTAAAAATATTGGTGATAGTGACAATTCTGAGATTTTCATCACTTCCCCAATAAGCCTACAAGAGATTTAACTGGTATAAAAAACAACTAATTTTTTAAACAAGGGAACAAACCAGCTGCAAATCACAAAGTAAAGGAAAGATTTTACTTACTGTGCTAACTTTTGAATCCTGTTCTGCTTAAGTAATCCCTTCCACAGTGGGGTCATGCAAGCCTTAATGGAAGAGGCATCTCTTAACACCTGTTAGATCCCCCAGATACAAAGTTCTGTTATCTGATTCCTGAAAGAAATTAAATGCAACCCAGAAAGTTCAGTGAGAACATCCTCTGATAGAAAGTAGAACATTTCCTATTGTGTTCAGAAAAGTGGAGAAAGTTTTGCATGTGGATTGCTTTCTTACCAATGCATTGCAGCAATCAGCACTCAGCAGAACTTGCAGAATCTCGTCTTTGGAGGGTTCAACTGGACTGGACACAGCACGAGCAACTTGAAGTAATGAGACCTACATTGAGAAGAGGATTGGATGACCTACAGAAGTTTCTTTCAGCCTAAATTATCTATGACTTGAAAACTGACCTAAAGAAATCAGAAAGGTTTCCCTTACTGTTTTTAAATTTCAAAGAAATTGAACTTTTGTCTTATTTTTTTTAAAGACTGGAATTACATATTTACTATTTATAATAGCTTCTAAAACATATATTTTGTAATTGAGTATGTAAATTTACTTTGATTATTTATTTATTTTTACTTCAGGGATTGATTAAATAGAAGCACATTCGTAAGTGGTCCCATAAGTACATTGGGTGCCTGTGGTGTCATTCCAATCAGTTGATGAAAGTGCTTGCCTAAAACTCTAAAATGGTGGCTTGAAACTTACCCCAATATCCTTAATTTTTCTGTGCTGAAAATGTAACCTGACAATTGTTAATGAGAAAACCTTTCCTTTAAATTTGTAATAGAAACTGTAAAACACTTTCTAAAAGACAGGCCATATTTAGGAAAGCCAAATCTAGTTGATCTCTCCTTCTCAATTGCAAATATCCTTTGTGTTAACCACATTTCATTCAGGAGAGCAAGGCTACAGGAAGTACACATATGACAGATAGTTTGGCATAATCCACTTCTGGATTTCTCAGATGTCTTAACAGCCAAGAAAATGTTCCATCCTTTTAATTTCTTTCAAATAGCTGATCCTTTGTAGTATTTGATCTAAATGAAAACTTCAGCTGGAGTATCTGGATAGTGTTTGAAAAGGGCATCAAAGAACTCTCCTGAAATAGAATCCAGCATCTCCTAATTTCTCCCTTGTTCAGAACAGCTACAAATGCTTAAATTGCAATGGGGATGGAGCTTTTGAGTTTTAAAATCATAAACTACTTAGAAAACTCACTCTGGAAACGCACTGTGTGCTTTACTGCCTTCCACAATCTCTCTAACATTCCTGGCACTTTGCTGCCTCACAAAGCCACTGGAAACACTGGAACACTTTCTTGCCCAGCAGATACACAGGAGAGCTGCAGGTGGATTGATGAGCAGGCTGAGCTGGACAAGTGGCTTTTTCACCCTTTACTGCTGCTGTGAATTTAATGAACCCACCCTGAATATTTGAGGGAAGCATTTCAGCTTGAGATGGAAGTTCTTGCATGTAAAACAGGTATGAAAATGATGAAACTCTACAGGTAGATTATAAAGAGCTGTACAAAAGGCAGCACCTTTTCAAGCAATTGTTAAAGTAACCCAAGTAACCCAAATGCCTAAAATACTGCTTAGCTCCTTTTTCACTCAACAGGTAATTTCTATTAGTGCCTTGTATCATCATATAAAGTGGGATTCAGTATTGAATTTAATTCCTCGTAATTCTGGACTATTTGGAAAGCACTAACAGTATCAGAATGAAATGTCAATGGTTCTTTCATTAGTTTAGTGTTTTGTGTCTGCAGCATTGCTGCAAGGGAATGCCCTCACATTACATCATGTTTCTCTTATTTGAGTATTCTGATAGTGCACACATACACACAACCTTCAGAAACCACTGACCCTAGGGATCCTTTCACTTTAAGTTGAGTCTACGTGTCACTGAAGGTGACTGAGGTCAGCTGGCTTAAAATGACTGATCTATAACCCATACTTCCTGAAGAGATAATTTAAATCCAGAGTCTCGTAAATTCCCAGGGAGATCTTAGTATCATAAAAATAGACTTGACACCACTCCAGTTTAGCTTCTGCCTTGACAAAGAGGAATCTAAGTCAGCTCTGGTGCAGATCCTTCTCAAAGTTCTCCTCAGTAGTCTGTGTTTTCCTTATCTTTTGGCAACTTGTCACTGATCCCTCTGCCAACTTTCACTGTTAGTCAGATACTGCAGCTGATGAAGGTGGGAGAGAAGAACTTCTGCTTCTCTGTATCTCCTCAACATCATTATTTGTGCAGATACTTCTGTAGAACTGTGCTCAGGGTGATTGATGCAGAGCACAGACAAGTATTTGTAAGGGAAAATCCTACCACACTGAATAGCATTCTACAGAAACAGTTCTAGGAGTTTATTGTATTTGTAGAATGATTCTTGAATCTATGTATTTTTTTAATGACCTATTAAAGATCTAC
This sequence comes from Cettia cetti, assembly GCA_013401135.1. Taxonomy (NCBI): domain Eukaryota; kingdom Metazoa; phylum Chordata; class Aves; order Passeriformes; family Sylviidae; genus Cettia; species Cettia cetti. The sequence goes on along the minus strand of VZUI01030109.1, from coordinate 1,306 downwards.
ACCAAGAGCAACATTTGCTATTACATTCTGTGGAGTTCTTGCTGGAACTTGTCCTGTTCTGCTTCCCACCTGTCATAATCACATTGTTCCTGCTGCAACCTGAGCCCTTGACTGCTCTGGAAACTGGTTGTGATTTACCCAGTACTGCTTCCTAACACAGTGTGATTTCCTGTCTCTAATGGCTAAACTGTTCCATTGAGCAGAGAAGGACTCTAATTTCACTGTCACCCTGCGAGCTGGCAAGATGATTCATCCATTTGTTTGTGTGCTGAAGGCTGCCTGTAAGGAGCAGGCTTTGGGAAGGGGCATGAAAGCAGGTGATGATTTCATTTGGCAGCACCTAATACTGCCTGCTCTCATTGGCACCTCCCCATGCAGGCAGCTCTGCAGACCGGGCAGCTTCACAAACACTCATGAGATTACCATAAACTGTCTTCAAAGAATTGCCTTGATTCCTGATTGTCTTAAGACATATAAACACATTTTACCACAGTGATATTGCCTATTACAAAGGGATAGCCAATGCACAAGGGACTTCTTCCATTATATGACAGTAAAAACAAAACCACTATGGCTCTTGCCAAACTTGTTCAAAGTTTACATGGATTTGGTTCGATGAATGTGGTGGAAAAGTATATCCAATGTTTTGGGTACTGGCCCATACACCTCCTTACATCTCAGCAGTGCTTCTTTCAGCTTTAAAAACAGATTTCTAGATTCAGTTTCGTTTTATTTGGATTATGTTTAAAAAACAGACCACATGAAATAGACCATCATTTAGCGCTGTAAAATGTGGCTCTTTCTGATGCTTTTTTTTTCTAATTGGAAACAATAGTTAGTGATCTGTGCTCTGCTTTTCTTGGATACTGCTGTTCTAGGGTTATCTGTTGCCTCTAAGGGCATTTTGCTCCACATACACTATGGAAATAAATCATCTTGTGATGGAGCTGGAGATGACATTATGCCATACTGAAGGTAACTGGTACAGTGGCAAAAACCATGGGGCTTGCTCCTGTCTCACTACCAACTCTGTTAAATTTCTGTAGACTGGGTAGTTGTTGGGGGTTGAATTTGTTTTTTGGTTTGTTTTTTTTTTTTTTTTTTTGTTTGTGGAATTTTTCCCCATTGGGTTGCCAAGGGAACTAATTGCTGGGTGCTTATGGGTGCTTGTCCAAGGCAGGAAAGGAAGGGGTGGGGGGCAGTTTGCTTCTCTGGCTCCTGGCTCCGGTCTGCCTGCCTGCTGCTGCTGGGGAAGGATTCTCGGTTTGCTCGACTGGCTGCGGTCCTGAGAGAGTCTGCCATCATC